>JYFJ02004932.1:0-28359 GCA_000934665.2 Catajapyx aquilonaris | reverse complement strand
GGATCGTCCGCGTCACTCACTCGATTAGTAAACAGTGGCACCAATGGAAGCGCTCTCCATGGGCTGATGTTTGAATTGGCCCGCCGGACGGGGTTGCCAGGTAACGGGCTAAATATAAGCAGCTTATGCCGAATTTGTCAATAACTAAAACGACAAAAAAAGTTTGATCACCCTGTATAAAATCTCACGTGTTTAACCCCTTCGCTACCAGCTATACCCGCCATCGCATCGCCTAGATTTTGGCTTACACGTACTCAAGATAAGGACATGATATTGTACAAAATAATGACAGCTATACGTACACGTTCATGGAAAACACTGAATGTGTTTGGAACCATTGGTCCTCGTCTGGAAGTCCCGAAATTAATTTTCAAGAAGATCGCCGTAAAACTCGAAATTCGAGTACTCTAGACCAACTGTTACGCTGATTTAATTATGACATACGTTAAAATACACAGAATATCAACCTTGAGAACCGTGCCAGAAGAATTTGCTGAAATCGTGGTAATTCGCCAGAAATAAATTATTCCTTATCTGCGGCTTTCCTGTTACTTCGGAAAATTCCCAAATTTATTTAATTCTCTCGATGTATACCATTTCAGAAAATTCTTCTGGCGAGGTTCTCAAGGTTGATAATCCGTATATTTTAATGTATTTCATCATTAAATCAGCCTAACAGTTGTCCGGTAATACCTTAATTTGGCGTTTTTTACAGAGATCTTTTTTTAAATTAATTTAGGAACTCCTCGAGGAGGAAAATTGTTTCCAACACATACATCGTGCATAGCATGAACGTGTAAGTATAGCTGTTATTAATTTAAAAAGTATATCTTATCCGTATCTTCAGAGTATACAGGGTGTTTCAGAGTCACGGGTCAAGCGCGCGCGAGGGGGTGGGGAAAAATTGTAGGTGGCGACTACCCCGGTCGGTTTTATAAAACAATTAGAAATACGGCAGGAATCAATTTATTTATTACGGCCGTACGGCGTGACGTCACATCCTTTCTGTATTCGAATTGACCCCCGCGGACTGGCAAATGCAAGGCAAATGCTTTCGGTTGAACCTGGTTGAACGGGTTTTTAGCCTTGCGTGTTGCACTGAAAAAGGCGCTCTCATGCTACACCGGCAGGGTACTGTGCACCGTAGTGTACTACAGTACAGTGGAGTGTTCAGTACCCTGCCGGTGTAGGCGTGTAGCATGAGAGCGCCTTTTTCAGTGCAATCCGCAAGGCTAAAAACCCGTTCATCCAGGTTCAACCGAAAGCATTTCTGCCGTCAGATGTAAGAAGACCGTAACTCAAAAACTAGTAAGGGTGAAAGTCGCATGCACGCCCTGCACTAACACCCTCTGAATCGGGAGGGATTAGAGCAGGGCATGCATACGACTCTCACCCTGACTAGTTTTTGAGTTACGGTCTTCTTACATTTGACGGCAGATTTGCCTTGCATTTGCCAGTCCGCGGGGGTCAACTCGCATACAGAAAGGATGTGACGTCACGCCGTACGGCCGTAATAAATAAATTGATTACTGCCGTATTTCTAAGTGAAGAGCACAGGGGAAAAACGGGGAATGTCACATTCCGTTGGGGGTTCCTGCCAAGTGCACAGTACAATAGTAGCATAGGTGACACTTATACCTGGGGGCTTTCCATGGGTACAAGGGTGACAGTTGCATATAATGACGTGAAGATATCCCTATTTTTCTTTAGACACGTGAAGAAATAAAGCTATTTCTTCGATTTTTCATGGACATTTTTTCTGTGACATTCCCCGTTTTTCCCCTGTGCTCTTCAAGTGTTTTATAAAACCAACCGGGGTTGTCGCCACCTACGATTTTTCCCCACCCCCTCGCGCGCGCTTGACCCGTGACTCTGAAACACTCTGTACATGTGATCGAGAATCTAGGCGATGGCCTAACGGTTTACCAGTAGTACTTGAATTTGAAGCTATTACTTGTGAACATTAATTTAGGGACTTCTGAACGAATGAAAATTGTTACCAACACATTCATAGTGAAGAGCATGAACCTGAAAATGTCTGTTATAATAATTTATGAAATATCTTGTCCCCATCTTCAGAGTACGTGTAAGCTAAAGTTTAGGCGATAGTACTCTGTCGCTATGTTTCTGAGAATTAATTTAGGGACTTCTATACGATGAAAATTTATTGTTCCAAACACTTGCAGAGTCTTTTTCATGAATGTGTATTATAGCTGTTATTATTGGTAAAATATCATCTCATTATCTTCAGAATACGTATAAGCCAGAATCTCGTCGATGGGGGTATAGATCTACTCTGCGGCGATCTTTTCGGAAATTAATTTAGGGACTTCTAGACGATGGAAATACTGTACAACCGGTCTGTGTTGGACACGGAGCGTTCCATTAAAATGTCCAACATAGGGTGGTGTCCACCAAATTAGGATTTAAATCTCTTGATAGACAGGTGTCCAACTTAGCAACATTACAAGGGATAGGCTTTTTGACTGTTCCAAAAGTAATATCCAACATAGAGAGGTGGCCAACTTATTAAGGTGTCCAACATGAGAAGTTTTACTGTAGTTCCAAACACATACATAGCGTAGAGCATGAACGTGTAAGTGTAGCTGTCATTATTTGTAAAATATATTGTTTTTATCTTCAGAGTACGAGTAAGTTGAACGGTTCAAACGAAAATCTAGGCTATGGCGGTATAGCTGGTAGCGAAGGGGTTAATGATGGGAGTTGGATTCGACATGAGTGTAGTGTATATGAAGGGCCATAGAGACGCCCAGTAGCAATTCAGCAGACTATGATTGATCGGTTTTATGAATCGGAGTGTCTGAATTTTAAACAAAATTCTCCAGTTACAGAACATACACGTTCCAAATGCCATGCGGGAACTGTACACTGGGAACTGGGTTTGTGCTTTTCAAGTGTTATAATGATCTGCAAGTTTCGAATGAAGGTTCTATACAGTACATGGTATAAAATTTAATAATCTTGATGACCATCAAAAGATGCGCAGCTTTTTTCAGAATATAATACTTATTATGGTTATTAAATACTGTTATGAAAAGTCAGTGGAAGATTTCGTGGCCGACTAATTATTATTAAATTTGCATTTAGTTCCTGCCTTAAAAATTCTTCTCTGGAACCGAGGGAGCCTGACAGATGTCAAAAAGGGACCTGCTGGGCTTGTGGGTTATTACTCTGCACTTGTATCCTCGAGGCAGAAAAGAAATACGACTTTTTCGTAACTGAAGCTACGCTCGAGAATCTCCTATTATGAAACCGTCAGTGTGCCAGCGTATATACGACTGGGGCATTTCACAAAAGTAATATTTTTATTGTGAAGTATTTTATTGATGTTCGCTGTTTATCAACTGGAAATATAACGACTGAAATTATGAATTGTATGATGCGTGAGGGGTGCAATGCATTAATTTTTCTCTCTGCTGATTTTGTAATATAGATAAAGTGAACATGAGACAGGAGAGCCAACCGTATGCGATTGCATATAGAGAAATGAGAACGACTCGGATTCAGTAAGATCTTGCCTACCCACCGATCAAAGGTTGAGATCAGCGCGACATTTATAGAAATTCAAACGCGAACCATATTCCCACAATGACAGGTCTCAGTTTCCGTAAGGCATGTGACAGGCATAGACGGGGATAAAAGAGGCGACGAATGATGGAAAGAAAATAATATTGAGTGGAAGGTTTATTCATGGGATCTCCCCAAGAACAATAAGGCGTGTCATGAGCAGAGATGGCAGCAGCACTGTACCTCTGTACCATATTATCAGGAATAATTACAATTGAATGAAGTCACAAGGAAGGAACAAGTGCCTGTAATGTGATATAGAGCTGTACAGTGTACTGTACACCATACGAAGAAACTCGGGCCATGAGTCATGTATCCGGAATCCGCCCCTCGATGTCATCGAAAACAAGTTGACCACTCAACCAAGCTGTAGGGCGTTTGGAGGAGGCAGTTTTCCACCACTTTTCCCTACCCGTTGGATGTAGAACCGCCTCGCGTTTATGGACCTCCTGTCAAGCGAAATGGACCACTAGACACCCCAGGTGAGAAGATCCGTAATCTCGACGCAGCTTTCCAATTCACGGACCAGAAGATGATATGTAGTTCTCCCCTGGCATAATTGCGTATGTGTAGCCAAATAGGCGGCCAAAAAACGTACGAAAACTAGAGATATCTCCTCCAACGTGAATATCAGTATTCAGTATTACACAGTTGCGTAAGTCAAGAGTACCGTAAGCACGAGTCCTTTTCCCCCTATGCTTATTTATTTTTTTCGCTCTATCCGCCTCTCCAAATGACGTTTCTCACGGCTCCTTGACGACAAATGCATGGGAGGCCACTTTAGAGGCAGGAGGACGGGGGGTTCCGGTTATTTGCTACCTCTCGCAATGATATAGTCTCGCCGGAGGTGCATATATCGGTGGGGATCATATATAAACTGTGTTACCGGCAGGATCTACTTCCGTCGGGTGGGGCGCCATGGGGCGAATCGAATTGCAGAAGCATTTTTCAAACCGCGCTGTGGAATTGACGACGTCTAGGATTACCGCTGACATGTTCTAGAACATGACCGGTATATAAATATTTAATGGGAATAGTAAGTGATCACGAGCACGAATTGATTCGCATCATGGTTGATAGCGGTTAGAGTGCTGATGTATTTTGTTCGTGTGTTCCTCAGCTGGAATGCTATAATGTTCCGAGCCCGATCGTAAAACTGCATGCCAGCAATTTGTAAGGCTAGATTAACTGCCTTCCGAGCCACTAATGAATCTAGACTGAGAGATACAGTTTACAAGGTCCGCCAGGAATCAATTGAACACGTTGGAGAAGGCATAGTGAAATAAATGTGCCGAAGAGTGGCTCTAAAAATACAGCGTCACCCGTTTATAGTCGAAGCATCAATGGTTGGGGTTAATTCCTGCCTTACCACTGTTAATAGTGTGAAAATGTGACATTTCAAATTAATTTTGAAATATGAGCCTGACATGAATTGAGCGTTTTCTGCTGAATTTTGACGGAAATGGAATTCATTCGAAACTGCCTCGTACCTTTTCCTCGTTTCATACAGTGTTTACTGTATAATACACTTGTTACTTCTGCTAATTCGGGGAAATGGCCTCAGGCAACAGGTCATACGCTTAACCCAGTTCAGTAGTCCAGTAGCTCTCCAAAAGTACGCGCCAATATGAGTCCAAGTTGCAGACACAAAACAGGTTCTTCGAATGTAGTTTCGTATGATGTCCATCTAACTTTCTGTACTCCTTGGACTCCCTGGATTTCCTGTTATTCCCATGGTTTTATCTCTTCGTGTAATTTTGTTGTATTTCCCCATTGCTATTTGTATTAGTTCCAAATATATACTCTATTTAAAAAGATTTAACCCCAGATATCAAATGTTAAGGATCAAGCATAGACACAAGTTATGCAAGTGGAAGTATGTGCGCAGATGTGTGTATGAAGTGAAAATGGAAGGTCGCAAACATTTTAAAAAAGTTTCGTGACAATGTCAAATATACTTTTTCTTGCATTACCTTGTCACTTGTTTCAGGGACGGGACAGGAAGAAAGAAAATATGATGCCGAATGTGATCAAATGTGACAAGTTGAATGCCGAATCCGCGCAGGAATAGAACTTTTATTAAATGTAACTGGGACAAGACATGAATCGTTTGGACAATGATGGATATACAGTTTCTTGCCTGACCTTTTTGTCTATGTGATTCTCAAGAGGTCGTTCCTTGGAAACACAACCGGTGCCTCACTCGCAAAGAAAAGCGACAAACGAATTGATGCAACATTGGGAGGGAAAAACGAAGAAGCCTTTGGAAGACTTTCAAATGCATTAGCTTGTAGAGCGTTCTGAAGAGATTAGAATACCAAATGGTTGGTTGTCGCTTTCCTTCGGAATCTTTTGAAGAAGGTTGCTTTGCCTTTCTCTCCATCTTGCCTTGCACAGGATTTCATTACTGATGCTGGTGATGGTGTAGGGTGCAGGTTGGTATGGGAGGGTATAGGGAAGTAAGGAGGGATTGTCTGAAAGGCGGGCGTTCTTCCCATTCCATTCTAGCCCGGCCCCGCAAATTCCTCTTGGCAACCCACTTGAATGGTTCGATGGTAGGGTTTTGCTTTGATGGCAGTGGCGTGCCGTACAGACAGTGAGCCTAAGCATTGAGTCAAATGAGGTGCCTGCCTTGAGCCGATTATAACATAGGGCAATTTCGCACTACAAGTCTTGCCGATACTTTTGTAAGTCTTTAGACTGGGAATGCACTTCCTGAGACTTTCAAATGTTTGCATGAGAATTGCAAGTGGAAGAGTTTCCATTTAGGCGGAGATCACACTTGCCCATGAAAGGAGAGGGCGGCAGCACGTTCAAAGACGGTGAAAATTCCCCGACACTTGTTTTGCCTTATGAAATTGTCTATAGCGAACTAGAAGATATTTTCATTTTGTGTATCACCAACTGCTGCTGTGGTGTACCCGGAGAGTGAATGTCAGACTTGGCAGTCCACTATTAGGTGATTCTTCTGCATGTCACACGTGAAACAAAATCCGATGCTGTCGAAACCACGCCCCTCTTCGGAAAAGTATTGGCGTTTGAGGGTTAAGAAGGGTTAAAAAGGCTCATGAAAATAGCGTCTTTTCTATTTTCAGGAGATGTGTTGCAAATTGTGGCGCTCAAAAGAGGAGACTGTTGGTCACACGGGAGATGTTATCGCAGGAGACAAATCGGAGGATATTTGTTTCACTTGTGACCAGGGCCTTACATGTGATTTGTGTTTGCCTAATCATTCGGAATAGGATACATAAAATACTGCGTTGGGCTGGCGCATTGTTGTTGATGATATGTCCACAGGAACGGCTCTTCCAGCTACATGTCATGATTATCCTAACTACAGAGAAGATTAAATGTAATTATCTTGCATGCATCATCGGTTTTTGTCGGTGCCTCCCTGGAGGGTTCACCTGTAGCTCATATCATAGTTGCATGTACTAGGCATTCGTTGTTGGGATGACTGTAATGCAGCGTGAGGAGCTTTTTTTATTGGCATGTGAAGTGGAATTTTATACCAGAGTCACATGAAGGAATCCAAAGCGTTATAGTGGAACCCAGATTAAAAGGCCGATCCCACCTGAATGCAATCCATTTCGGACAACCACCGCGATAACTGAGGGCATAAGAAGCTCGGGAAAACGCGGAATTGTCGCGCCTAGCGTATGATAATTTCCGAATTATTAAATTATTATTATTATTTTACCCCGTGATAGGCCTACATGGGCCTTGGGGGGGGGGGTACACCACCATCAATTTTCTTGTACTTTTTTTCTTCAATCTCCGGTGCAAGGAAACAGGACAATGGGAGAGGATATGGATTTTTGGGGAGGGGACACGGGTGCAAGTGCAATGTCTCAAGGTTGGGCCATGTGCAATCCCCCAGCAGGTTAGGTTGCCAGACACCTCCAAGGCGTAGGTCAGGGACCCCTGACGCAGGTGAAAGGGAACTCCCAGGCGGGGATCGAACATGGGACCTTTCACTCAGCAAGCCATCTCGGCCACCACACCTTCCCCGTATAATTTCCGAATTACCTTGTGTCAATTATGACATATGAAAACTCTGCGACTTTCCGAGTCTCGCCAGCACGCACAAGATTGGCAAAGCCACAACAGCGTTCCTTAGGCTGAGGCACACAAGATGAACAGTAATGGTTCGGGAATCCCAAAACCACAAGGTACACCAACACAAATGGCTGCGAGACCCGTCACAACTATTGTAGCTTTGGAACGTACAGTATATGCATCATAATTACATGGCTCAGAGTTACGTAAAAGTCGACTTATACTAGGGTTTCGGAACTATCCATTTACGTAAGTCGGGGTTTTTCTCTACATAAAATGACTACAGTTTAGAACGTCTGCCTCCTGCAACTCGAATCACGAAACTCGTCATCGCGTTGATAATTATGTTGGCATTTATGATTCAGTAATTTTCACGTTCTACCAGCTGGGCCATATGGAACTTCTCTCTCAGGATCTGTGAGACACATGGCATGTTTTCCATAGTGCAGGGTACCGTTTTTCAGTCGCACAAGTTGCCGTTGACATGGTCCAGTGAACAAGTAGGTCAGTTTAGAGATGGGGCATTTTGCAGCCAGGCACAGTGAGGAAACCATTGTATTGGTGAAAGAGTCGTTGAAAAATCGTTGTGGGGAGGGGTCCAGTGGTCAATGGGGCGGTATGTAACATGATAAAATGTGTATATGTATGAGAGAACATGGTAATGATGGTATACCAAGTCATACCCGGATGCTGAGCTACACGGCGCGGAGCTTTAATAGCCATGCGGGGTTTTCTTCCCAACACCTTCACTTAGTAGAATATTGTTGCACTTTCTGTCTACATTTCCGGGAGGACGTACATTTTCTGTCTGGTTTCCAGGACCAGTTAGAAAATCGGGGGACCTGCATATTCTTTCCTTCCTGGTAATACCCTACCCGACTAAGAAAATAATGCCATTGGAATGCCAGTTTCAGTTGGCAGTTTTTTAGAGTTCTAAACTGCTTATTTGTAAGCAGTTGCTTTTAGGTAGAGAACATTTTTTGTTGGCTCCCCCCCTTTTGTAGCCCTTAAAATCGATGTGTCCACGCAACCTAATATAAGCCGTATACTTTTGATCACCACAAAAAGCAGCAATGAAATACGGTACTGATTTTAATAAGCAGCTTAGTGCAAAATTGCAAACTTAGCCATACCTGTCAAGTAGAACAGCCTAGCTACATTTTATTAAAGATGAAAGCACTACTTACCTCCATAATAATTATTGCTCTTATCCGCATTCTGGACCAATTCTGCAGAACTGTGCCAACATCAACTCAAATGATTTCCCCGGAATTCCGTTCATGTTTCCATTTAAGAAACTATTCGTGTTAATTATTAATTCATTGTTACATTGATGAAATTAATACGTGCTCGTTAACATATTTGTATTTATGTAATGATTATAATCAGTGATTACACACTAGAGCCAATGGCTGGAAAGTACTTTAGATCACTGCATGTCGTCCATCTATGACCCTTGTATTACAATATGGTGAGATTGAAGCCTAACTTCGCGTAAAAGTCATCATCATAAGTATAGTCGTCTTAGGAGTCTTTGGGCATGTCTTCTACTTTCTCTGTAGGTGTAGGTATTTTCCTGGGCCCACGAGTATTGCCCACGGGAGGTTCTGGTAGAAATGTCATCTTTATTAGTTCGACTAGCTGCGATACCCGACGTTGCCCGGGAAGAAATGAATGAAGGGATAACACCTACCTGTAGCCCGGAAAAATTTTCACGCACAGAGAGCCGCCATGAGAGTTTTATGGGCCTGTCACACAGAGGCTACGTCGCGTGCGTCGTACGCGACGCATACGACGCACCATGCGCCGACCCTGTCACACAGGCCGCGCCGGGAAGCGCCGCGCACGTCGGAGGGCGATTTGGGGCTGCGTCGTAAACCAGCTCCTAGACCTGGGTCGCGTCGTATGCGACGTGCGGCGTTCGACGTCGGGCCAATCAGCGGGCAGGCTCTACCCCACGTGACCGCCCCCCCCCCCACCAAACCCCTAGTCCCCGACTCCCCCCTGTCCCCGTTCCTCTGTGGCAGGACAAAGATGGCGGATACCAATTGCAGTGGACCATGCAATGAATGGTGCCGTCAATGTAGCATGATGTCGGTACCGTCTTTGTCCGAGTTGTTCATGCCGAATCACGGGGGTTGATCAAGAATAGTCCCGATGAACGACAGCCAAGAAAAAGCAGCCAGAACTGCTGCTCCTCGTTCCTGTGGATAACGGCCTGTTCCGTGTCCCGTACCCTGTCTAAACTTTGGTCCATTTCGATCACGTCGTGTCGCGTCGTGTAACGTCGCCAGTGTGTCAGGTTTTGAACACGGCGTATGCGTCGCACGCGTCGAAGACGACGCACGCCGCGCCCTGTGTGACAGGCCCATTAGGAAGGCCGGGTCCATGGTCATAGACTACTAAGGTCTGGACCATGGTTATAGAAGACTCAGGTTAGGTCACTCCCCACCCACCCCCTGCCGAGGGGTTTTGCAGCGGGTGCTCACCTGAGACTGCCATGAGACATTTCCCAGAGCAATTATGTGGCGACCCTACCGGACTAGGCTGAACTTTATAGGTACAAAAGGGAAGTGCTACATTGGGTGGGGGACCCAACATGGTCGCCGGTGGCCATGTTGGACCCACATGTAGGGCTTCCCGAATGAGATGGTTGGCGTGCCGGACGGACGGACGGACGGACAGACAGACAGACAGACAGACAGAATGACATCCGTCTTTATTGATATATTAGGAAGGGTGGGAGAGGCTGTATAGGTGTTTGGGATGGACGACAGATGGTAGGTAGGCGTTTTACAGGCGGGAGAGGCTGTAGGTGTTTGGGATGGACGACAGAATAGATGGCATTGGTGGGCGGACAGACTGACAGACTCACATCCGTCTTTTATATATTATATATATACAGGGTGGTTGTGAAGTAACTGCCTATTGGAAATGTGTAATAAAATTGTCAAATATTGTTCGATTTTCATGAAACAAGTTTTATTCTGTACCTTACAATGGGGGAATTTAAACTCCCACCAGCATGCAACTCCATGGCCCCAGGTGGCAGCAGCAGTCCCGATACCAGTAAAAATGGCGCAGCTGGCGTCCCGTTTTGAAGTCAGGGGTCGGTGGTTAAAGTGCAGAGATGGTGGCGATACATACACGAACCTCGTGCCACAGTTCACCCGAGGACCATAAAGAACTGCCATTTGAAACTGATGAGCACGGAATCTGTGATGGACAGCCATAGGAGTGGTCGTCCGTCGACATCGAGGACAGAGGAAAACGTGGCACTGCGATGGTTCGCCCATATCAGCTTCGAATGGCAGTTATTTATGGTCCTCGGATGAACTGTGGCACGAAGTCCGTGTATGTATCGCCACCATCTCTGCACTTTAACCACCGACCCCCGACTTCAAAACGGGACGCCAGCTGCGCCATTTTTACTGGTATCGGGACTGCTGCTGCCACCTGGGGCCGTGGAGTTGCATACTGGTGGGAGTTTAAATTCTCCCATTGTAAGGTACAGAATAAAACTTGTTTCATAAAAATCGAACAATATTTGACAATTTTATTACACATTTCCAATAGGCAGTTACTTTACAACCACCCTGTATATATATATATATATATATATATATATATATATATATATATATATATTGAACTCGTATAAGCTACACAAACAAAAGTAGCAGTCATCATTACGTTGCATTCAGGGTTCCCTCCTGATCACAAGTACTCCAAAGGGGATTTTATTTTTCATCTTTTGACCCCTTTCGCAGGTCTTCTACACATGTGTGACACAATTTATGTGCAACCCGTGGCTTATCCTGGTCACCAAATTGTACTCCTAAATATGCGTAACACATGATCATCATAAAGTCTAATTTTTTGGGTATTTCTTCACTACTAATTCCCCAGAAATGTAACAAAAGGAATCGTGTGATTCAATACAGCCCCTTGTAGCCATTAGTTCACTTCACATAATAAAACCACAAGTAAAACTCCATTACTAAGGAGAAAAACTCCTTGAGATATGACACCTGGAGAAAGCGAGAAACACTGCTGGGTAAAGAGTATGAAGTGTGAAGAGGGGGGAAACAAAAGGAATCAGTCATCACCACACCTCATTTTCTGACAAACTGGTTCTTGAATTGTCCTCATAATGGTACTAGAACCATTGGTTGTCGCGGAATACCCATCAGTTCCCTTAGAAGCTTAACACAGTGGATATAGGCTATGGCTATGGAAATTAAAATGTGAGTTTGTGGAAAATTGGTGGGTGATGGAACTTTTTAAGTACTTTTCCTGAAATGAAATCAGCACCCAAACATCCATCAGAATCGGTTATTGGTCTTCAATCAGTTTTTCCATTGCAGGCCTGTGTGATTATTAGTTATTTTTGCCCCTTTAGTCCGCGTCATAATTATTTTAGGAGTATAATTAGTAGTAATTGGAAAAATACTAAAGCGCGTCGTCAATTTTAATCAGTGTATTTCCGATATCGCAATGAAGTGTCTTTCATGCAGTTAGTCGGTTCAGTATTAGTTCGCTTGCGAAGTCACCTCCACTTTCGGAACACGAGGAGGCCAATCGGCAGGTGGCTACCCACCTGATAACCGGTAATATGATACTGTACCTGGAAGTATAGTGTACCGTAATACTGTCTTGTAGTAAATTTGGATGCAATAATTTCACTTACCAAGGCATCAGGCCCAAGGAGAGGAGGACGGACTTTTAGTTTAGTTAAAAGTTTAAAAACCTACACCGAGGTACCTGTTATATTAAAGGGACACTCCACTCAAAATACAAGTTGGTGTCTAAAAATCAGGCAAAAAATCCTGATTCCGAGAATCCGATCCGTTTTTCTCTGAGGCAAACGGTAATCCGCGAAATAAATCTCAAAGTAGGCCGTCTGCAAACCTCCTGCCCCTCCAGTTTCGGCGACACCTCCCCCGGCCACCTGACAAGTGTCTCGGGAGAGCACGGGCACCCCGACACCCGACACCCGACACACGACACCTCGCCTGCGCGCCATCGTGCGGGAAGCCCGGATAGTTTCAGTGCTGGAATATTAATTTTCACTGCTTGATGTGGGCAGGGGGTAGGGGTACGACGTACTAACCCAACCTATAACCTTCACTCGTTGCGGATACAGCCCTATCGTCAGCGTATGCAGCCCTATCTTCACGTAAGAAAAGACGACGAAAAAAAGAGGGGAAAAAAGGAAGCCTCACGGGGACGCGAACCTGCAGCCTTCTGATCTACGGGCCAGCGCGCTTACCAATACACTACGGCAGCCATCACTGGAATTGCTTCTTCCGATGGGGATTCTTATGCTGCGCAGGCGAGGTGTCGTGTGTCGTGTGTCGGGGTGTCCGTGCTCTCCCGAGACGTTTTTGACCACCTGCGGCTGCCCCTCCAGTCTCAGCGACACCTCCCCCCGGCCACCTGGCGGCTGCCTGAGGAAGTTGGATACCCGAATCTCTATCCACCTTGGATACCCGTCACCAGCAGCGCGAGTTTGAAATGCAGTTCGGGGTCGGATATTACTGGCTGCTGCCAGTGCATATGTTATCACCGAGGTGTTACTAAACTTACTTTCCGGACCTCGCCTTTGCTTGGGCCCTATTAAATTGTTTACCGGTGGCCTACATTTCTGTTGCTTCCGCATACACCAATTTAGTCGCAATAGTGCTTCATATTGGAATTAAGTCATTGAAACAGAGCCATTAGCAAAATGTTCGGCCCAAACACATTTTAGCTGCTATTCTCAAACTGATGTGATGCCGGAGTGGAAGGCCAGAAATGATAACCCCCCCCCCCCCCCCCTGCCGAAGTGCTAAACATAAACATGTGTCGCCTTCCAGTCGTTCCCTCTGGGCGTTGAGTCATGGGGATCTGATGCGGGAGCCACTGATCTAGTTCACCCGTAAACAATTAGGGACCAAGCAAAGGCGAGGTCCGGAAAGTAAGTTTAGTAACACCTCTGTGACAACATATGCATTGGCAGCAGCCAGTAATATCCGACCCCGAACTGCATTTCAAACTCGCGCTGCTGGTGTCGGGTATCCAACTTCCTCAGGCAGCCGCCAGGTGGCGAGTACCCAACTTCGCCCGGTGGCCGCGGGTGAGGAGGGCGTCTCCACGATCGATCAGAAGTCGAATTTATTCCGACTTTCATATCTTCCCCTGTCATTACCGTTCGCCTCAGAGATAAACGGATCGCATTCTTGGAATCAGGATTTTTTTGCCTGATTTTTAGAGGCCAACTTGTATTTTGAGTGGAGTGTCCCTTTAACACTAGTATATTAATTTTCAGAAAACTTTGTAAGTGTGGTCATTCTTATGCCAGGCCATACGTGGCCTATTTCCCTTTTTGTTTATCTGGGGGTGTGTTGGTGGTCTATGGACTTTTGACATAGGTCCTGGAGCTGTCGGGAACCCTTGTCTTTTATTTTTCCTGAACCCCCCTCCCCCATAGAAAGTCAAAGAATTTATAAATTCTTGTAGAGTGGCCAACCTGACTTAGAGGCGAGGTGAGTGGAACTCTGAAGCTTTGCTGGTGCTGGCGCCGAGCCCATGTATGATTTGGTAATATCCCGGGGTGTTGACTTTCCTATGCCGTTCAGATGTCAAACCGAGGAGAAACAGAAAACCTCTGGGCGATTTAATGAAAATGGGATTCCGGATGCAATCAGGAATAATTGATTTCTTCCTGTGCCATATAGAGAAGGAAATTTCATGCCCGTTTGAGTTTCCCATGGATGTCATAAGTGACACCAAATGTCCTTGTCGGATTCAAGAGCAATCCTAGCTTTTACATGGCTGTCAATTTAACTGCTAAATCCGCAAAGTACACTTGTCACCAACTGCAAACGCGCTTCTATAAGTAATAGAAAGCTCTAGTACCCAATTGAATCAAATATATACAGGGTGTTTAAACTTTTTTGTCCGAACAGTTATCGGAAAATTGCACGTAGCTGCTATTTTGTAAGCAGTGACTTGCCAACGGAGTTTTTCGGAGGAACGGGGAATATTCCCTGCGAATCGTAGGTTGAAGTGGCATACGTGCTGCCCGTTGAAAATTGAGGGTCAAGCCTGGAAAAAAGAGGGTCACACATGCCATGGGATGTGTGACCCTCTTTTTCCCCATTCCCATTCCCCCGACAAATCACCTGTTGCAAGTCACTGCTTACAAAGTAGCAGCTACGTGCAATTTTCCGTTAACTGTTCGGACAAAAAAGTTGAAACACCCTGTATAAAACCCCTAGACGAGGATATGGGGGAGGAGGAGGAGGAGGAGGAGGAGATGGAAAATGTTTCGCACTCTCNCCCCCCCCCCCCCCCCCCCCCCGAGCAAAGCGAGTAATAATATTGAAGCCTTGTGTAGATTTCGGGTATATATGTATCTTTTACAGCAACTGCTGCATATTTGTAGTGTTCCTCCTTAATGTTAGAACATTCACTTATGTCATGTGTTTGCCGCTGATTGCAAATCTCCATAAATAATATTGGGCGTTCCATTGAAATACCCGTAGCGGTTAGGATTTTTTTTGGCACTGCTGCTTCTTTTTAAGCATTTACCTTGGCGTAATTACTTTAGTGGTTATCAATATATTAGCATCTATTAAGTTGCGTCGATACATCCTTTTTAGACTTTTTCTCGTAGAAAAAAAGTCTTATGGTATAAACGGCTTTGCCCGTCTGCCCGTGTACATGCGGACAGGACAGTGTCAGGGGTAAACGGCAAGAGATAGCGACAAACGGTTTTCGGATTCGTATTAGGCGTAACCAAAATAGGTTTTATGTCCAACTTCCGGTTTTCCGGGTACACTATCAGCCAAGATCAAATCTGCAGGCAGGTAACAATATAAATTGGGTTCCTTGGCAATGGGAAATGAGACTGACAACAATCAATGTCATTTTTTCCCAATTAGCATCGCATAGTGTCGTATCGTATCGGGTTTGTCAGCCTCATTTCCCGCTGCCAAATGAGAAAAAGTCTACTCGAATCACGCTCGCAGGATTTGCCAATCTTACTTAGCGCCTGCACAGGCCATCACAAAAATAGGTTTATCATTGACATTCGATGCCAATATATCGTTCCAGTGGATCATTCCCAATAAATTCCATTGCAATTCAGAGCTTGGACAGATTATTCATTTCTACCTAATATTAACAGCAAAAACGTTATAACCCGAAAATGTAACTTACAAATAAGCAGTTTACATCCCCAAAAGTCGATAATGAGTACGGATACTTCAATAGGAAAACCCTGCATATATCCAGCATTTATGAGTTTTGAGAAGGATCTGGTAATAGACGCCTGTTTTTACCGGAAATATGTTATTTATTCCCGATGGTACGGGGGCAAGAGAGCGATGATGTACAGTCAGTCTTGCGAAAACATTTGCTATAATTTGTTGAAGCGGATGGCATTTAAATGTCGGGCCGTCAATTCCGAGGACTTGTGTAAACAAGCCACTTGCCCAATATATGCAGTGCTGAAGCCCACAACTTTGTAAACAAACAGCTGTTGAGAAATTTCCTTTTTATGCTAATTGTGTAGGGTTTACAATTATGCACTGTACACGCTTAAACGATTTTTTGTACAAATACATTGTCACTAGTAATGTGTAAACAAACAAGGCATGCGGAAGATTGCGTGGTCTGCAAGTTGTAATGCCTTGTTTACTTGGTGAGTGTTTGTTTAACGCAAAAAAACTGAATTAGTCCAGCACAGTACTTAATTTATGTAGGGTTATTAAAATATGTTTTGATTAGGCTAGGTTAGCTCAGCGTAGGACACACGCAACACACTGCATGACGTGCTGCATCGAGTTTGAAATACTCGTAACATTGAAATATTTTCACATTTTTCAATGATAGGTGTACTGCTAAAGTACTCTATCGCTCAAAAATATGGAGACGATTTTGCATTTGATTTCAATGCAAAATTGTCTCTATCTTTTTGAGCGATATAGTACAGTAGTGGCCAATAATCGAGGCAACGACTAGCGACATTTTCCCGAAGCGGCAGAAGAAGGAATCTTGCTCGCCCGTCTTGTAGCATGCTTATCTTCGATTCCTTCTTCTGCCGCTTCGGGAAAATGTCGCTAGTCGTTGCCTCGATTATTGGCCAGTACTGTACATACAGTGTATTGTGTACAGTGCTAGTGTACCGGAGTTATATACATAACGAACGCCTGTAACATTTAATCACGACGACGCGCTCCATTGAAGCTTAATTGATAGGAGCGAAGAGGCAGTTTTGAGGCAGAATCAAGACATTTCTGACGGCTTTTCAGATAATTTTAGATGCCTGAAACGTTCTCTTCTCAGTTTACCATCCCCACTTTTCTTGTTGGTGAGGTCGACGAATTAGCACGGGACCTCCTCCGCCCCCGCCGCCTTTTAATTTTCGCCTGGTGTGAATAATGCAGTAGTCCCATGCATTCAAGATTCTGCAGATGGGGGAGCCCAACGTTTGTTCGTTTGGGTAATCCGGTACAAATGGTGATTAGAATATCTCAGATGATGCTAATGAAACATATTAAGTGACATCATCTCCATGGCATTGGGAGATGGCTTAAGGCAGGGTGGTGTATGAAGCTGTACCTCGTTAACTCCGTCTCTCGTGGGGAGGGGACCACCTTGACTAACGAAGAGAAGGGGAAAGTAGAAAAAAAGAGGCTGGAATTCTTCACAATCCCCTAGCAAAGGGAGTCCTCTTTTTTCTTCTTTTCCTCTTCTCAATTCCCTCTGAATTAGGAACGCCCACAGTCCACACACTATAAGGGAAGCCTCTCCTATCCACTTCTTTCAGGCTTGGTTCTTCATGCCGACAGTCCTCTTTTCGAGTTTTCCAAGTTTCTGCGAGAAAGGAAAAGCACCGAATGTATCTGCTGCTCCGGAGCTTTCATTAGATGCTCTATAACCCAGTCTAAAAGTATAAAAACAAATATGAAACCTGGCTCCAAGTCCAACTTCTTATAACTTGTTTATAAGCATTTTGTATAAATCGAATCCATAGATACGGTACGCATGCGCAGAAGACTTTGGGGATGGAGCCATGTTCCTCTTTCCATGTTATTTTTGGTTGGAAACAAACAGTAACTGATTACACTGTACTCGCGATTATCCAGTCTAATGACTGCACGGGTGTTGCCGAATAATCGTAAAATGGTCCCAAACATCGTAAAAAATGATGTATTCACAGGTTTCTAATGCACTACTGTATAGAGAGTATGCTGATTCGTTGAATCGAAATAATGAAGCTTACCATAGATTTTTACTTTGTTTTCTAGAAAAAGTCTTATACAGTTGAATGCCGACATAACATACTTCAAGGGACCACAGGAAATCAGTCTGTTATAACCGAGGTCTGTTATAGCCAAATCGCCACTTATGCAACGAAAACGCAAGTTTTCTGCTTTCATGTGCTTATAGTTCACACTACTGCACATTGATTAATGAAATTTTCCACAAACAAGCAAAATTAGCTCACCCGTAACTTAGGCAAGACGAACCCCCCACCACCCCCCCCCCCTCGTCATTTTCTTCTGCCGTCTCGTTCTTGCCATATAGCGCTATACCAGAAAAAGAATGATTTTGACCTTTTCGGCAAGTGTTAAGGTGCGTTTACATGTGAGCGATTTGATCGAGCGATGTCATCGCCGGCGATACCGACGCTGAGTAACCCGAGTAACCAGTATTGTTTGAGGCGAAAATCGATTGTTACTTTCACCTCAAACAATATTGGTTACGTCACTCGGCGATGACTTCGCTCCGCTTCGCTTGTCAAATCGCTCACATGTAAACGCCGCTTTAAATCAGTGACAGGGGGGGGGGGGGGGAAATCCNGGGGAAATCACCCGTGCTTCATTATGCAGTGCTTTCTTCGGGTGGGAAAAGAAGCTGAGTGATCAGATTTTCCCACCGAGGAGGCGGGTCCAAGAAATGGTCTGTTATACCCGAGCCGAGGTGATGTCAAAATGACTGTTATATCAGGAGTATTTATTTAGGATTTATTTATTTTATTACCTCGTTCTCCGACCTTGGGTCGTTTTTTGGGGGGACACATCGTCATGGTTTACAAGTTGTTATATCAGGAGTTTTTAAAAAAATACACAGGGCCTCATGGAAGTCGCCCAGGACCGGCCTTTCGAGTCTGTTACAGTCGAGGCTGTTATATATGGATTCAACTGTATTTCTTCGTTGGCGAGACATATTGACAGTGGGCGGAATTTTCGTCCCACTGCTAGTTACTGCTAACTTGGTAGTAGGCCTGCCAGTGCTGGCACTGATACTGCTAAGTTAGCAGTATCTAGCCAATCGGACGAAAATTCGACGCATTTTTTCGGACTTCTATTTAATTTTTTTTTTGCGATGCACGGATAATCGGGAGTGCAGTGTAGTTCAGAAATGTATATTGTAGACTATCGTTGGAAGTAACTTTGAAGTGTACACTTGATTACTGTTACTCGTTGTTACGGGTGATTAATGACAAAAGTGGATGTCCGGAATACGCGAGTGGCTAATCCTCGCTTATGTGATTAACTAGCGGTTGTCCACAGACCCCGGGAGTCTTTGACCTGCCCCAAAGGGGTACCGAAAATATTGTATTTGGAGTACGATAATGACTAGGTGTTAGTACGATAAGTATTACATTATCAGTATGCGCAATTCTTCTCAGGCCGGCAAAGAGGAAACAGTCAAGAAGGCATGGACGGTGATACCCAAATCGGCAATATTTTAAATATTGCCTACCTGAAAACATGTCTGTGCCAGATAGTAATTGTCATTTGCACAACATCTATCCAGCAATCCTCCAGAAAGAGTCCAGGGAGGCCACACTCTTAGCGATCGAGTAGGCCTACCAACTGTTGAAAATACTAGTATGATGGACAGTTGAGTTATCGAACATGGTACATGGTGTACTGTTGTCTTTTTCGTACTGAGAAGACTACATGAATCGAAACCACCTGCTTCACGGTCTGTTGGGTGTAATAAGAGCTACCCTTTGCTATATGTTCTGAAGACTTCCCTCCCTGCGTTTGGAGGCAGGGAGGAAAATAATAATAATAATAATAATAATAATAATAATAATAATAATAATAATAATAATAATAATAATTATTATTATTATTATTATTATTATTATTATTATTATTATTATTATTATTATTATTATTATTATTATTATTATTATTATTATTATGTTCTGAAGACTATAGGCTTGGTCTGGTTTCACTTGTTCCTAATACTGTATCGCCCAATGGGCTTATACCAGTTATTACGCTGTGATCAGGGATGGAAAAAGAACCGCTTCCTTCCAAGAAGCGCTTCTTTTTTCCATGTGCAGGGATGGAAAAAGAACCGCTTCCTCCCAAAGAAGCGGTTCTTTTTCCATCCCTGGCTGTGATAATACCAGGTAGTACAATATAAGCTAGCAATAAGATGGTCGGTGAATGTAGTGAAAAATAAGTCATAAGGCATATATATAATAGTCATAATAAGTCATAATAGTCATAATAAGTCATAAGGCGTGCATAGACAATGTCTGTGGTCGAGTGTATGTAAAACAGCCGAATGATGTAATAGAACTAGATGCATGAATGAAAATCTGCCATTTCACTGAGCCCCAAGTCGGTTGTGCCACTTGCATGTCCTAATGGCGTCACTAGCGTGCACCTGTTCAACTCATAGCTATAATGAGGACGCTAATGAGACAGGCGGAGTAGGGGTGGCAGTTGTGGCCGGGCAATGGGGGAATGAAACGGTCGCTTTTTGCAGATAGATGACACTACAGATGTAGTCTAGGCTGCAGCTTCATTCAGGTCCTGTTGAGCGACTGACTGTAAATGAAAAACATGTTCTTCATATGCTATTAGGTGTACAACTGGACCTAAATCATTCATGCTTACTTGTTAGTGCTGGTTGCACAGCATGCTGGCGAAAGACGTTTTCCGGATTTGACAGTAACAGAGAGAGTAGAATATCTGTGTTTGTTGGCGGAAATAAGAAAAATAATTACTCTTCAATCCGGGAAAGTTTTGCGATAGTAGTCAACCGGCTTAAATAGGATTATTGATAGTGAATGCGCAGACTGACAGTGACTCAAACTACATAATTAAATTCGATATACAGTGTATACCGTATTTAATAAAAGTTATGATATTCGTTTCCAGGATCGGCCGAGTCCTGTTGGCTCTTTCTCTTGGTTTCCCCATTTTCTTATGTATTGGTTCACTTCATCAAAGGAATGCCTTCAATCGAAACGAAACCTTTTTATCGCTTGCACCATGAGTATATGTATACCAGGTACAGTGTTGGTCATATATCGAGGCAACCGCCAACGACATTTTCCGTAGCGGCAGAAGAAGGAATCGATGATAAGCATACTTACAAGCCGGTCGAGCAAGATTCCTTCTTCTGCCGCTTCGGAAAATGTCGCTGGCGGTTGCCTCGATATATGACCAACACTGTACAATTGTGAGCTTGGTAGTTTCTGTCGAGAATCATTTTCAAGGCAGGCTGCAAATTCATTGTGTAGCACGGGGCTATTCCTGGTACCGTACCCTGCATTAATGGCTATGCACATACATCGCCACCTATCCGAGAACGAGCGGAATTAGGCGTTGGTGGGTTGCGTCCAAAATACTTGGAGAGCTCAAGATATCGCGGTGGATTCAAGCGCTTGCTACAAAGATGGATCACAGCGCATCACAGATATATCTGTGGTATGAATTATAAAGCCATTGCGATTCCTATCAATGTATTGAGGTTGTGAACCAGTTATTACACGGACTACGCGAATGCCTGTTAATCCACCGCGATACCTTGATCGGTCTAGAGCGGTCTCATGAGCAGTCTTGAGATCAAAGTATTTTGGACACAGCCTACCGACGCCTAGCTCCGCTCAATCCCGCCAGGTGGAGATGTCTGTGCATAGCCATTAATGCAGGATACTGTACTATGGGGCTCAAATTGCTTTGGCCACTTTATCCTGATCTTGAAGCAACCCTTCACACACACAAACCTGCTCACCATGGAGCCTGTTCGAAGGGTTGCTTCAAGACAATTTGAGCCCCATAGTACATCTATCATTACAAAGCTAACTAGATTGTGTTCTTAAACAGAGCTTGTGCTAAATTCCCCATGGTATAAGCCAGAGACATATGACATTACCTAAAGGATGTATTCCAGGATTGCTGTTGCCATGGACCGCCACAATTTTGATGGAAGTTGTCCTAATAATAATACATGGTTAAAAAGCGATAGTCAGGTTTGCCATATTTATTCCGGTATTGCAAAAATCCGAATTTTACATTCGCATTTTTGGAAATATCCCACTTTAAAATCTCCCCAAGAGGCGCCAGGAACCTTAGTTTACACCAGTCAACAAGGGTTTTGGAACATGAACAATTTTAGCTGTTTCTAATGCATTCATATGAGGGAGGCGGAGTGGTGCTGCAGTAACGTATGCGCCCACGGATGTTAAGGTCCCGGGTTCGATCCCAGCCCGGGGACACCCCCTTCATCTCGTGCAGAGTTAGGTCGTCTCTGGCTTCGTCTCGGGTGGAATTTCCGCTAGACATATTTACCAGTTCACAAATTATGTACCATCTTGGAAACTTTGCACTGCGCATTGCACATCCCCTCCTGACATCCTGCCCGTGGGCCAGGGCGACTCAAAATAATGAATAGGCACCAAAAATGTAACACCGACCAATAAAAAATAAATAAAGGTCAAACTACTTGAACCCAAGGGGTCAGAAGCACTACCCACAATTATTGTTTTTTAAATGCATTCATATGCGCTGATTCCAAATGTGAAGTCAGAAAGTGTCCATCATCCTCCTTTTTTTAAAAAAAAACAGCCATACGTTATTTTGGGGAAAGTACACTGCGCATTGCTCAATGTGACTAATATATGGTCAACAATGGTTTTGTTAAATAAGCAATTTTCACTTTTTATTATGTATTAGTATGCCCCGAGTTTGAATTTGAAGTCAAAATATTTCTATCTGTATCCATTTTCTTGTAACAGGCCTTACTCTCCCGAGAGTAGGCCTACTTTGCATAGCTAAATATTATTAATTTATTGGGCAACATTCGGTTTTGTTTAAGGCGCAATTTTTGGTGCCTCTCATGTATTAGTAGTCGCTGATTGTGAATAATTATGAAGTCAGAATTTTAATATCGGCATCCATTTTCTTGTATCAAGCGTATACCTTGTTTTCTAGAATTACTGAACATAGCTCATTGTCATCTTATGCATATTTTTTGTAAACATTATTCCATATGAGGATTTTGGTATATCTACAACATGGTGGCATCATAACTAATCCATACCAAGCCCATACTAAGCCCTATTAGTCATTACTTACTCACAAATTTATTTGAAAGTGAATGACTCTAGCC
Organism: Catajapyx aquilonaris; assembly: GCA_000934665.2. NCBI lineage: Eukaryota > Metazoa > Arthropoda > Diplura > Dicellurata > Japygidae > Catajapyx > Catajapyx aquilonaris. The sequence continues at coordinate 5,295 of JYFJ02004932.1, read as the reverse complement.
TACATTAAGAGACGCTTTTTGATACCATAAAAATGCCAATTGCTCAAAATCTAAAGGTGATAGAATGAAATGGTTAACATATTTGAAATCAGGACAAAGGGTACTATAGGAATCGCACATTAATGTACCCCCGCGAGCATAAAGATGGAGACGGCAGGCCCTTTCTTGACCTTTCTTTATCCGACTCAAATTAATGAACACTTCTTGGACCGACTTAGCTGCATCAGGCGTGTGTTCGTGTATTTATGACAGTATATTTGATACCGTAATAGCTGCAATTGGCAGAGCAGCCTGCCGAAGGTGAGGGCCTGCCGTCTCCATCTTTATGCTCGCGGGTGTACATGCGCCAAAATAATTGCAATTTTGTCGAACAGTGCTACATAATATACATTGAAGGAAGTTCATTGCTACCATAAAATACTGCTTATTCAAAAACTGTGAGTGATAGAAGAAATAGGTTAACATAAGTTATTTGAAATCAATGCAAAAAATACAATAAGAATTGAACATTCAAGTCCATGGGGCAGAAAAAAAGTTCGACTTTGTTCCCTAGTGTTATTATTCAATACTAGTGGGCAACACTGCTTGACCCATCCCCCAACTTGGAAGTTGTACGATAGGCCCCTACTACCAGTTGGCGAATAGACTGTTCCTCTGCACACTACTGCCGTGCTTATAGGGAAAGTATAGTACACTACCGGACATAACTGCATACCCTAAATGTAAACAACGGCGTTGGCGTTACCTGGCAACCGCGCCGTCTAAGGCGTGTTCAGACATAAGCAAATGGAAAGTGCTTAGTGTTCTGTCTATTGTTGCCACTGTTTACAGGGAGCGAGTGATCCTGGGCGACCTAGCGACGGGTGTGCATGCTTACTAATGCAGGCATCGGAATAAGCGGGCCGAGGGGATATTATTTTGAGAAGGCTCTTTGTTATTATCACACTATTATCATCACTTTCCAGCATGAGTCAGGATGCATAGAGTTACTGAATGATCGGGAAGGAGTCTGCTGGTATGCTCTTGTCTGTCAATTTAATGTAAGGTTCACATTGAATGTCATCCATTCTCAATCAAGGCCAATGTAAAGCGCTTTCTCAAAGTGATATCCCGTCAGCCCGCTTATACCGATGCCATGCATTAGTAAGCATGCAGACCCGCCGCTAGAGGTTACCCAGCATCACTCGTTCCCTAGTGGCAACAATTATAGAAAGAACACTAAGCGACCTCCATGTGATGATGTCAGAACACGCCCTCGACGGCGCGGTGGCCAGGCAACGCCAACACAGTTGTTTACATGTAGATGTAGGGTATGCAATTATGTCCGGTAGTGTACTTCATGCACGTTGGTGATGAGTCATCACGCGGATAAAGCCCACCAGGGTGCTATACCCAGCGCGTGTCTCGCCTCCATTGAAGTGGTCCCACCCTGCTCTGACTGCCAAATGTTCTCTAATGTTAAACTCGGAAATTGGTAAACCATGGCTGCTACTACCTATGAGTGTTGACGTATTGTACAGTGTTGGACATAAATCGAGGCATTCTGCTAGCGACATTTTCCGAAGCGGCAGAAGACGGAATCTTGCTCGCCCAGCCTGCAGTATCTTTATCTTCGATTCCTTCTTTTGCCGCTTCTTAAAATGTCGCTGGCAATATGCCTCGATTTATGTCCAACATTGTAGTACATAATTTATAAGGAGAATGACGGAACTAGGCTAGGTATGATTTTTATGATAATGGTAGGTGATGGCTGATTTTGAGAGTTGCCAATTATTTACTAAAAGTGGAGAAAATGAAATTAATACGTCCGAAATGTTAAATAAAAATTACTGAAGGTTCGTATCACCGCCTCTGTTCATTTAAACGGGAAACATAGCAAAATTGTGATTTTCTCAATATCGGGATAAAACAAAACTGATGTTTTAGTTTCACTAAATCATATTACATTAGTGGGAACAACTTCCACGAGCCCTATAAAAAATTTTGAGTCCACGGCAAAAATGAATCTAGGACACATCCTTTGCCTTTTAGAAATAATTACGAACTGGCTGGGATTATGATATGAGGTAGCCCCTGTGAAAGTTTCAACCTCGAAAATCAGAGCTCATGAAATTTCCTCACCTCTAACTATAAGTTGCATTATTAGTTTGAACAGCCTCCTCGTGCACGTTGATTAGCGAATTACCCCAAATCAGTCTTGCATGCTGTTTTAAGTCATGGAATCCTGATTCCTGAACTTGGGTTCTCGTTTCTTTGAAACGAACTTTCTGGCGCTTGTGCTGGAACTTATCACCTGCTATGAGCCTGCTGAAATGTCCGTGGGCCTAGCCTGACATTATTTTTCACTATAAAACTGCCATACGTTGAGTGCCATGCAGGACAGGACCATTCCACGGCGCTCACATTCGCAAGCAAGGTTCGGCGAATTTACCATATTGCCGAAGGTGTTTACTTTTGCTCTAATTACTGAAACTCCTGTCGACTGAGGTTTGCACTCTCGCAAATCATTTGCTAAAGGGTAATCCCATGCTATATTCTGTAAGCCTGCAACTGGGATCCTTGGGCCTGTGAAGGAGAAACCAAATAAATAATTATTACAGCCTGCTACCGAAGGGCACTCGTAATAACGATATGCAGAACTTGTTCACTTAAACCGGCTTTTTCGAAGGTAAAGCACTATTCGGATTTATTGCCGTCCATAATTTGTATAGTTTCATAATGTCTTTCTTGAAACCTTACCTCTCACGAGCTTAACAGCCCGGAATTTAAATGCACTAGTGCACAACATGTATAGGTTACCTATGCACCCTCCTTGTCGTTGAGTGCATTGTGTAATAGAACGACTCATGCCTCATGAAGAGATCATGTCAAGGTTTGACGACGAGGCATTGATTCATGGCCTCTAATTCACCTAGAGGCGGCTTTCCAAGCCCGTGTATAATAAGAGTATGCGCTTCTATACATAGCTATTCACTAACAAAAAATCATTGGTGGTTGCAGGAGAGATGGAATTTATGTGTGCACCATCACTTCTCCTCAGATTGTGCGCTTGCACTGGTTACATGCCTCATTTTTTGCTTAGCGTTTTATGGCACCAGGCGGAGGAAAAAAAAACTGTATATTACACTTTTCCTGTGATCAAGTTGACACACTACCCAGCTGGATTCTTTAAGATTCTTGAGGCCTCGTCTAGAAGAGAGTGAATTTTCAGTCGGCACTTTTATTCAATGCAGCATCCCTGCAGCCGATCCAACTCTGTAAAATAACAATGAAAAATGATACCGTACTATCCATGTTTCAACGTTGGTACAGTACATGTTTGGGTCTTGGTGGCTCTCGCCTGAGACATTTTTAACACTTACAGTAAGAAAGCTTATTTTATCAGAGAATTACGCCTTACGTGTTTTTTTGTTGAATATTGTCCTTTATAATGACACTTTTTCATTACTGGACAATTTATAGGAAGCGAGCGATTCTGATGTATGACGTTAGCTTTTTATTCTCTCACACTTTTCCCTCCTCCTCAATTTATCAGCACAAAAATCCAGTTTTGCCGGAGTTATTCGCTGGGGAATGCATGCACGCTTATATCCAGTTGATTTATTAATTAAGGAAGGTTTTGTTTCTCACTTCTTCTCCTCCACCACATCCCTCCTTTGATCCCTGACAACAATCCTCTTGAAAGTTTTCTGGAGTTTAGTGTCCGCCACCGGATCCATTGCCCTGCTAAATTTAACCCGGCAGATAAGCGAACAAGGCCGTGAGGAACGATCGAAGAAGACGTCTGGCCTCAACTGATGTAACACTTCCACAAAAAGACATCCTGTTATACGTACAGTATAAGGCCCAGTCTGAGAAGGCTCATCCTCCATGGTTCTAAGTTTTATTCCTCGGTTGAGCCTCAAACTCTTACAGAATAGATAATATAGAGACTTTCAGACACGATAACGAGCTTCTATGTTGCAAGAGAGTTGTCGGCTGCCTTTATGTAGCAGGTGACATTAACTTTGTACTGGTATATTCAGTATTACCGGTGATTAACGAGTTATCTTCCACTATTATATGTATAAGTTATATGCACAGTTGGCCCCCGGTTATCCACGGTCTCGTTATCAGCGGATTTAGTTATCCACAGTTTGAAAATCATATAGACATACAGAGAGATGTGTGACTCCACCCTATGAACAAGTTGACTAATCGCCTAGGTAGTAGTTATACCATAGCTTTCACCTCTGCCCTCTAATACATTGGTTGAACGGGGGAAAGTAGTATAGCGCCCTGGTGGACTTTGTCCGCGAAGTGACTCATCACCAACGTGCATGTAGTACTCCTTTCTCCATGAGAGTGGCAGGAGTGTGCAGAGGGAGAGCCTATATGCGCCAACTGGCAGTGGGCTATCGTACTACGTCCAAATGGGGGGGGGGGGCAAGCAGTGTTGCCAAAATTTGGCCACGGGTCCGTTACTAGTATTAAATAGATGTGAAATACAAATAATAAATTCTAAAGAATCCAATGCATACCGTATTTTAGTAGTACAGTACAGTACTCTACTGTTATAACTTTCATTTTATTGGTATTTGTTTTTGTTGATGTATTAATGTGTATATAAGTGTGTTCAAATGAAACATAAAGTGAGGCAATATCTCAAGAGCTATTTGTCTCAGCTGAGTGCTAATGGTATCTCTGAGTAGACACTTGCATGGCTAATTTTCATGCAGAGTAGTTAGAAGTCAGTATGCATGTAGTGGGAGGGAGAGCATTTTATGCAAGTCTCCCAGAGCTATGGATTCGTTCAAGGAGGCACAATTCGCATTCATCCTTTTTCCTCATCAAGGAAAGAACTCCACCAGTGGACATTGTCCATTGGATGCCAAGGGCGTGTGGGAAAGCCTGCTTCAACAACACCATTTGGGGCATAAAACCACTAAGGAAATGTTTTCTCGAAAGGTCCACCATGCACACAAGTCTGGACAGAAATTCCCTATACCTTTTGAAGAGAGTCTTGTGGTTTAAACAGACATTCCCATGGACCTTCTGCATCCAATGGACAATTTCAACTGGTGCAGTTCCTTCCTTGATGAGGAAAAAGGAGAACGGAGAGTTATCCATACTTGGACGAATCCATAGCCCTGGGAGACTTGCATAAAATACTCTCCTGCCCACCATATGCATACTGACTACTAACTACTCTGCATGAAAAGTAGCCATGAAAGGGCCTATACTCATCAGAGATACTACTAGCCAAGGCCGTACGCAGGATTTTTGTTTGGGGGGGTTCGTTACCTGATTTCCCCC
>JYFJ02004931.1:0-28348 GCA_000934665.2 Catajapyx aquilonaris | reverse complement strand
CCCCCCCCCCCCCACCCGGGTTATGAGCAGTTAGAAAAACGTGGTCGGAAAGTGTGCACGAGTGCATGCGAGTAGAAGAGGTAGAGGTTGTGAATTTATGTTCATACAATAATTGGGGTTTTTTAAAATTCAAAAGGTATTGGTATGTTGAGGTGGCAAAATGCATATTTCCCAGCCAATGCAAAGTAAAGGTAGGATTCCAGGTGAGTCGCAGGGTGCGGAATCACTGATATGTGAATGCACAGAGGAATGGGTGGGGATGTATGCATATGATTGGGGGATGGGCATCAAGCATCTTTGGCTATAAATCTGAAGCTATTTAAAATATGGTAGGTGCTCTAGGCTGTAGGATTAGAAAAAAGCGAGCGAAGCGAGGGTTTTTCTAGTTAACATATAAAAATAAAAGGCTTGGGTGAATATATTATACATGTGGATCGCTTCTGTCACATGAATAGCACGCCTTCCACTATTCTCTAAAATGAGGTACTCAGCTCAAAACCATGATGTAGATTAAATATTCCTCCCAACTCATAAAATACCTCCACCTTGATAAAGGTGTGGTGTAGCATGTGTTCTTTTTTATCTTAAATTATGCGTATTACAATTTGCTGTTTAAATTTATCGCAATGGGTATTGTTTAGGGTCTGAAAATGGATTCATTCACTTCACATTATTTCTAATGGGGAAAATTGATTTGAATTTCAAACAATTCCGAGTTCAAACAGTCTCCTGCAACAAATTAAATTCAAAGAATGATGCAACACACTATTAAGACTGACTGGGAGGTTGTTTAGAAGAAAAAGCCATGGATTCCCATGGCATAGGTAAAGTGGCCGTGTCAACAGGTGCAATCAAAAATACTATTATTTATTACACCCTCTAACTATGTACCAGTAAGCCTTATTAGAAATTATTGAACCCCTTCATTCTACCCTCACATAACACACACACACACCCCNCCCCCCCCCCCCACCCACCCTTATAAATTCTGACTGAACCCAAGCACAATACATACACGGTGCATGAATCTGTAAATAATGCCCAGAGGAAAACTGACAGCATAAATTTTAAAAGACCTATGAAACGAAACTCACATTTCTCGTCTTCAGAGTCATCTTCCGCATCCTGGGGTCAACCTCAGAAAACTCACTTGCATAGCAAATGTTAGCTGTTCCAACGAGCTAAATGCAGAAAGACACATGGTTAATAAATCATTTTGCAAAAAGAAAGCATATGCAAATGTCAAACCCATTTTCAAAACTGTGGTAATTTCATAATTTTAAAAATACACCTTAATGTGTGGCATAATTTTTTTAAAAAACCTTAATGTGTGGCATAATTTTATTTCATCATGTCCTCCTTAACTCCTACCAAACAGACCATTTGTTGGGAGACTGATGGTTGTAATAAAAATCACAAGAAATATAAAAACACCCCAAAAAGGTATGGCACACAATTTTGGGCATACAAATCTGCAATGTAGACAATAAGACAATGCATAGAGAGGGAAAGACCTTACAATTCACCTACAATGATGGATGATCAATTGCTGGCAATCCATCTCCCACCACTCCCTGTGTGGCCTAGGAGGCCAAGAAATCTGACAAATAAATAAGGTTCCTACTTCCTAGCTGAGTCTTTTCAACCAGACTTGCTGAATGCAATCACTCCTGGCATGAAAGATATGTATGGGGATCTTCCTATATCTATACAAATCCAGACCTCATGAGATTTCTCAATGGCAGCAGGGAGACAGGCAGACCTGCTTATGAAGTATTTCTACCAACAATGTCCAAGGGGGAAGCAAAATACTCAGCAGTCATAACTCCTCCACACTGCTAACTGGGAGAATAATATCTACCCTGACATTGCAGTAAATTTTATGAGTACACCCCTCCAGTTTACATTTGCCTGCTTCATGTCAGCAACTATTCTAGCAAAATAAAATAAGTATGCATCTAAAATATCTTTACATATAAGGACCTTTCTACAACGAATGAGAGTGATTTTTAAAATTAAAGTATAGGAAATACAATCACGATGGTCATATATTCAAGTACCACTGTCAAAAATAGATGTGCATGCTTATGTGCAGAAGCCTACTGCTCACTATGTGGGTGTGGTGGCAACACAATCACCCAGCCCCTGAGTCATGTCATCGACATGTGAGGAGTAGTACACCATACTGAAATTCTGCTTTCATCTCAAGAAGACAGCCAGTGCGTCCTTCTCCACAATGACATAGGCACATGGAGAAGATGCATTGCCTGGCAGTACAGCACAACATTGGTTTAAGATGTTCAAGTAGGATTCCAAGAGCTCCTGCCAGAGTTGTGATAGAGGTGGCCATCAGCACAGCCTCAGTCATCGTGCGAGAGGATTGCCATGTAACGTTGACTGTCCTATCCGATTTGTTACAAGTATCTGTGGGTGGTGCGCCCACAATTATGCATGACCACCTGCACATGAGGCGTGTATCGGCTGTGGCAAGAGCTCCCGGAGCACCCTGGTTGCAGGTGAATCCAGGGCCCTCCTTGAACATCTTAAACCAATGGCGTGCCATACTATCAGGCATTGCATCTTCTCCATACGCCTATGTCAGCATGGAGTAGGACTCACTGGCTGTCTTCTCGAGGCAAAATCAGATTATCAGCGCGGCGGATTTTCAACTGCTCCTCACATGTTGACGCTGTGACTCAGGTGATTTCAGGGGGGGTGGGCGATTTTGCTGCCATCACACTCACAATGTGCAGAGTCGAGTTCTGTGCATAAGGAAGCACATCCCTTTTCGATAGCGGTCCTTGAATATATCACCATCGTGACAGTATTTCCTATACTTTCTCATTTTATAAAATCACTCATTATTGATTGAAAGGCCCTCGTAATTCATAATATTGACGCTACAATGGCTGGCCTATTAAAAAGTTGAAAAAGCATTCTCTCATTCATGTTCTAGCAGTACCAATCTCTGTCCCAATCGACGGATTTCACAAAAATTAGGCATTTTCTCAAATTGAAACAAAATTTACACAATGCACTTCCCAAGTTCAACTCCATGCTCTTCATGCTAAATATTTTGAATGGAAAAACAAATTTTCCGACAAGTTTTTCAGATGTAACACTTACACTTCGAACCCATCCTGGGAGCCCCCATTGGCTGCAAATGATTCGGTGGGATTGTAGCACCCCATCCTCCACTTTACGGTCCACAACATCTATCCCAACTACAGCTGGATTCATTGGGTTGGGGTATTTCCTCCATGCAGCTTGTGCAACTGTTTCCCATGGGTGGCTGAAATTAATCAATTGTTACTACTGGTAAGTTAAAGTTTCAGACCCTCAGAATGCATGCAGTAAGGGTACGAGACAGAACCATTTGTCAATATATTCAATGAAAATCAATTACTGTAATATCTTATTAACGTATTCAAGGAAAAATATCTCCTTCGGCTTAAATGTGTCACACATCGGTAAATATATTGTATGCAAAAAAGATTCGCTAATGCAACAGCTATGTTAATAGTGATGGTGAGTAAGAATGGCAAATGGATGATCCCTACTTCAGAATCATTCAGCTAATTCTCCTTGAAATTTGTATCAGCTACAGGTTCACAAGAATATTATAAAATTTGTTCATACGAGTAAGAAAGCATGTTTTCATACAGATAACGAAATGGTTATCATTGCTAATAGATGTGATATATCTACACCTTTTCGTTTACAAGGACCAATATGCCAGGATCTCTATATGCAGGAAATGAAATTACCGTGCAGTACTATGCATTACCACACTAGCTCGCTCTGGCTTCTCATAGCCACCACCAGGCAGAGCAACTTTAGCATATTACTAACCACAGAAATAAAATAATCTGTAAGTTACAATCTTCGAATTATCTAACTGCAGACAAAAAGAAAGGTCGGAGTGAAAACAAGTGTATCACTGGTTTACACGGAAAGTGGGCTACATAACACACATGTTAAGAGTCACATGCAGTGTCCAAGGCAGTGTCAATCAACACTCTAGCAGAAAGCCATTTATTTTTTACTTTACATCATATCAGACTCAGTCACACAGCTAATCAGATAGTAGTGTAGAGGATGATATAAAACGACACTTCATAAACATAATACTGCACTGTACAATCACATCATACATGAAGAGGGAAAATGTCAACAGCAGCTTGCTTATTCCCTTATTTGCATAAATTTGTTACGTGATAAGTAGGTCAGATGCTGCCACGAAGCAGACATTCAGACTGACGTCAGAGAGATAATGAAAGGTCCTAGCACTTTGTGAGAGTTGCCATGGGACTCTTTCCCAAATTACACTGCATGTTTAAGACTTATGGGTCCTAATCACTCTCTTTCACTAATATTAGTACATCATCAAAGTGTGCTTCTATTGCATCATGCTTCATTAAAACTGGCACAACCCTCCACACATAAAAGTGACAGTAAAATGTGACCAAACAGTTTGGTTCCAATTCACAAGCACCCAACTACTGCATAAACATCTGGGTGAGCATGCACTTTGGCCATCACATGAGCCTTATGTTTATGTAAGAGAATAAGCTACGTTCTTCTTCCAATAAGTGATGTAACATGCCTGAAGTGTCCATTGCAACTCATACACCCATCACCTTGGAATCTTTGAATGAATTAATGAATGAAATCTGGTTTACGTTCCGACTGGACATGATCAGGTACATCTAAAATGTCACCATGGGGGCGCCCCTACTCCCAATTATTCTGGGGTCGGTTCCGGCATCAATTGGTAAATCAATCGTCTCCATGGCCATAATTTCTAGGAAAGGGGGTGCGCCGGCCGAGCACTGCACTGCCCGCCCCCGTCATACTCACTTGAAGGTGTGTTCCGACGTCCAGATTCTCATGGTGGTGTCTTTGGGCCTGGGGAGGCAGTGGCTTGGTCCCGGGGTCCCGGCGCGTGACGATGACTAGGAGCAATGCAATGCCCGCCCTCGACCTGGGATAGCTCCCAGTGGGAAAAGGGGTGATCGACGGATGCGAAGGAACTTATGCAATGTAGAGATGGCGCAAACGAAGGTGAGAGGGAACAACGAATACGTCACCGCACATGCGTCATACAGCCTCGGGTGACGTCACACCAGGCCAAGTCTCAGCGCAGAAACAAACACACCTTTCTGGATAGAATCTTATTCCATGATATTTTAAAAAATCATGTTTTTTCGGTATATGGTGGTCATTCATCTAATTTGGCCTAGTTAATGTGGCTCTGTGCAGTGCGCCAGATGGCCTCACAGCGGAGGGAGATTCGATTTTACCGGATCGTTAAGTGAAAAGTTGTAAAACGAAACCAAATTGTATTGTAGTGGAATGGGATGATTTCGCAAATTCTAAAATGTAACTAAAACTAAAATATAACTTATTGCCTATTGTAACAGATTGTACAGATGCATGTATCTGGATATCGCTGGCCACCCCTGAAAGGGATCGAGGCCGTGAAGAAAATAGAATTTAGTATAGCCTATTCCTATTGTACCAGTATTAGGGACAAGATAACTTAGGGGTTTTGGGAGGTGGCTTGTGTCCTTGTCCTTAGCATAATTAGCCCTGCCCCCTCCTGAGTTTTTAGTATGGAATCTTCTATATTATTAATACCCTACTGTGATGGCGATTCCTCCCGCTGTGTACTGCCTGAAGCATTGAAAGTGATGTCAAAATTTAGCCTGCATGTCCTATATTTGCAATAAACTTTTGTTTTTTGGAAAGTGTCCAGGGAATTTATAAAACGCAAAGATCGCCGACCGCCTAAACCCATAAGTGATCTTGTCCCTGCTGTATATACATCCATCGTCATACATTAACATTTTTTTTTCAACATTGAAAATTTGAAAATATCCAATGTCCATTGCTCAGATACAGCCAGAGTACTGGTAGGACAGTGCTGCAGAGAGGCACACCTGGGGGTGATTCTCAGGTCATCCAAAGTCATAGTCAGAGTCAAAATTGTTGACAACTTTCAGAATAGTTCAGGGACCAGAGATATCAATTTTTCATGAAGATCTAAAGTGTTTTAAAACCTCAAAACACGTGTATTGGTGGCAGCATTTTGGCAACAACCATGAGGTCATCAACAGAGTGCTTAAGCCTTAACTACGTAGGTGGAGCCTGAGAGGCTCCAAGCACTATTTAAACGCATGTAACTTTTTCATTGAATTTTATTTACCCCTGTCCTTCCGTGACTTTGTCAGAAAAACCTTCCTAAGCATGAAAAGTAAAGAAAAAATTTTTTAGTCCCTATTCTTTGGTTTAAAAAAATTCGTAACGAGGAACAGGTCCCTCCTGGAACCGAGCCTGCTCAGGCTCTACATCTCAGGTGAAGCCTGAGCGGCTCAAACACATGATGTAACCTTTTAATTAAAAATTTTTTCCTGTCGGAATATGCTGACTCAGCGTGTGATTTTTACGTTTCAGAAGCCTCATGATCTGAACTGCACTTTCTGTATGTGAAAGGTCCAATATAACAATTTAGTCGATAAACAGAAATTTAAATATACCATTGGAGCCTCTCAGGCTCCACCTACGTAGTTAAAGGTGTTTCACCCACCTACGTAGTTAAGGGTTAATACCTGGACAATGTCGACTGCTAGTTAAATATAAAAAGCCACAGTTCTATATGGAAAAAAAACAAGAGCATAACTTTATTAATTACTAGATACAAAAAATTTAATAGGAATAAAACAAAATCATGTGAGAATCAAGAGTCCATGGACAATAATTCCCCCAGCTCAGACTCATATCTCGCCTTCCTGGTGTAAAAGCCATTGAAGTCCAGCCGGTGCAGAATATTTATGAGCTTGTCACTGTACTTCTCCTTCCCCAGGTGTGCGATTTTCTGAAGTAGATCAGTGACACCTTCATTGAACTCCCTTTTATACCTTGCTAGTTGCAGCCCCATATCTTCATCTTTTGTGCTGACAGCCTGTGCCACATACATACACAAGTCCACACACATGTCCAGTAATTTAGTAACAGTCTTCAATAACTGTGGATTGGTCAGCATGCAATCCTTGAGGCATGAGTCTACAAAGTCTGTGTGGCATGCAATCACATCATCTACATTTTGAACCTTCTCAATCCGAACCAAAAACAAATGCCAGTACGGTTCCAGTACTTCAAAGGTCATATAATACTCCAAGTTCTGCACAAAGTTGATCATCTGCTGTAGCAAGGCAAATCCAGCTTCATGGCTCTCAGATGTCAGGCAAGCCAGTTTGTGGCCCTTGTTGCGAGTCCATATCAAACACAAAACCCTCTCAACATGCTTGCAATAGAACAGGTGGCGAAACATCATCTGGTAACAGGCCAACACCTTGTAGTTCAGGATCAGTGAAACAGGCCACTGCACTTCATACCTGACATAAAAAAGGAATTATTATTAATTCGACGGACGTCAAAGTCTTTTAACAACAATAATATATAAGGTAAATCTTCATAAGGGATTACATTTTGGCGCTAAAAAGTGGTGTAATGCATGTTTAAAGGTTTGGTTGATCTATTTGTGTACAAATTTCATAAATCCCAGACCAAGGGTAGGACCTCATTTATCAGACACTATGATCATTCATTTTCCCTTTAGAGGTCAGCAAAACATTAATTAAACAAGTTGCATTACCTGCCTGGGCCTCACAATAACTTTGCATAACTATAAGCGTCCTAGAAAGTCAAAGACACATTAAACAAAACAAAAGGAAATTACCCTGATACATACCCAAAAGAGAAGGCACGAATCCCAGTCAACATCCCTGAGTAGGATGTGAAGCCCTCATTTTGTGTGGATATGCTCAAAATTCGAAACATTTGGGTCCCCAGATCGTATGGAAGAAGTTCCACACGTACAAGGTCCTTGTATGGGTCAACCCGTGCTCCAGATGTCCGCAACGCCAACTCGAGGAGTGACTCTAGTCTGGATGGAACAATGTCATCTATGTTCTTCATTAGCTCTGATTCACAGAGGTCCATGAATTGCACCACAAAGTCACCCTGATCCAACAAAAAGTAGTGTTTCACTGAACGTAGGCGAGACATTAAGTCCTGTTCTGTCATAAGCAAGTCTAACAATGTCTTTGATGCTGTGCTATATGCCTTCTCAATTGATTTCATATAGGTCTGTTCATTAATGTTATAAACAATGCGCTCAGTATTTGTAGCAGCTACACTCTTCCCACACTGACGCATCACATTGAGATACTTCCCAGTCTTCAGGATCTTGATTGCAACTCGCTCCAGGAAGACTGGCGTTCTCTCAGGGCGAACAACATACCGCTTCTCCCAGTAGTCATCTGCAGTTTGTGTAGGGATGTTGGACAATACATCTGTGTCCTCCAATAAAAACTCTTGGTAGGGATCTACAATGATGCCCTTGTAAATCCACTTTTCAAGCATCTCCAGAAAGGGTTGAGCAGCTGCCTGGGTGAGGAATACCATGATCGCCTGGGCTTTAGGGTCACCAACCATGGCACATGTGCGCTCGTGAAGTATGCTCAGAACAGCTCCACTGTGACGAACTGAATGGGCTGCAAGAATTAAGTCTGCCAGAACTTGCATGGTGTGGAGGGCTGGCTTTGAGTAGAAAACCATTTTTTGTAGGGTGAGCTCACCTCTGAAATGAAGAAATTATTCTGTATTAATCAGGCTGTTTTGTTGGCAAGCGATTCATAATTCAGTTTGCTTTAGGCCCCTAGTCTGATGACCCCGGGTAAGCTTGCCCGCGGGCAATCACCATGGCAACATGTGTAAAAGGATAGCAGTAAACAACCAGTTACCCCAGGGGGCAAGCTACCCCGGGTCACCAGACTATATACCTTAATCACACGACACAGTTATGTACGGGTGGGGAGGGGCCTATTTTCACTAATTCTTCCCTGCATGCTGGTAAAAGTGGCTCACAGCTGTGGTGGAGCAGCCACTATGAGGCAGGGGGAAATTGTGATGATTTGATATTACAAACTCACAAAAGACAAAATTCCCTTATTTTGAACCCCTGCAGTTCTTACTAGGGTTGAACTGCATCAGCAAACAAGTTACTCTGGAGAAAAATATTAGGCAGCTACAACCCCTCTGATTCAAGTTAAAGAAAAGCTGATTGCTTATTATTCCCTTTGACTGCAGAAAATATTAATTGCTCTTACCTGCGATGCTGAGTCTCAAGTTGTGTGACAAACACAAGATAATCCTTAAGCAGGGTCCGCATGGCTGCCCCCAGAGCATTCAGCACCAATCCTGATTTGAATACAAATTGATCTTCTACAAATCTCATCACAGTGGCATAGTGCAGAGCTACAGGTGCCACACAAGCCACCATATCTCGTAGAGAAGGGTCAACTCTGTCTGTCACTTCCACTGATTTGAGGTCAGCTCGAACTGATATATGCCCTCCATCTACCCCAGACATGCAGTGCAATAGATCATCAATTAAAGCACGCTCCTGAGATGAAGGTGGGATCAGGTCTAATGGGCCATGTTCAGTGAGAGATCCTTCCTCTAAAAATCCCAGAGTCAAAAATGGACGGCGTGATACCCATTCTGGCATGACAGGTATATAATCAGTTTTTTTCCGATCACGCCCAGTCACTGATTCCAGATGAAAGGGCTTTCCCAATCGCCCTGTTTGGGACAATGATTGAGTTCCCTTTTTGAGCTTGTTACGTAGGATGCGGTTGACATCCTCACTTGATAACTTGGATTCACTTCCTGTACTAATAAGTGATGTTTCAGAGGTTGCAGACAGATGGGATGAACTGGTGGCATATGCATTTTCTTTCAGAAACTTGGCCACATTCTCATCTTCACTCAACCTGCCCATAAATGCCAGAACTGAAGCGAGCCCTGGAGCCTTCACATGCTCCAAGTTGGTGAGCTGGGTAGAAAAGTGTTCAGGTTCATGAACAGTCTGCAAGAGAGACTCTCGAGCTGATTCTGCAGCGGCAAGGGGAGGTGCGTCTAGAATTTGGAGACCCTGAAGGTATTCAGGAAGTTGACCAGAATGAATTGGCTGATTGCCAGAGAGAAGAGTGGCCAAATGTTTCACTTCTTTCGCCATCTTGATGTCTGCCATGGTGAGGTGCTGAAAAGCAATTATTCTAAAGTTAGGCTGAGATTCAATTGATGTGGATGTTTTCATAATAATTTATGAATTGGCAGGAATGGAATAAATCAAATGTGAAAATTTGAATTGATCCTTTAGCTCACTGGTATCCAGACTTTGTATTCGGATAACCTGTACTCTGAAATAGGTTTGTCGATGCACTAAACTCTCCACCATAAGAGGTGTCTCTTCTCCCCTCCTTCCCTCTCCTACGCCTTCTAGCCTCCCCAATAAACTAAACCAAACAAGTGTCTACACAAATCTCTCATGTTAGCAGATAATAAATGATTATCACCAGCTATGCTTTTGTCACAACTATCAATGGTGCAAATGAAAGGCCAACCCTATTTGATGATATGGGATTGATGTCTAGAATCAATAGATGATCTCAGGTGATCTGGCATCTGCAAAAAGTCACTAAAATGCAGAAATATTGACTCTGACTATATCAAGGCCATTTTTCTCAGCATTGATGAATACACCATGGATGAGAGATCAAAACTGTGCAGCAAGTGTATCGGCTGAACAGAATTTTTCCCATGTAAACCTTTTCAACCTGAGAGTGATTTCCTGATATTCAGCCAATCCCAAATGCAATAATTGTAACTGTTGCTTTCCAATCAGGCAAGCACTAACCTGGAACCAATTCTCCGAATAATGATTACAAGAATGACGCTGCTTGATCACCTAGTTGCTGCCAAACAACTGCACGGAATGGTGGCAGCAGCCCTTCATGAGTGTGCACTGCAGAAGTGTTCCTAAATGGA
Source organism: Catajapyx aquilonaris (assembly GCA_000934665.2). Classification (NCBI taxonomy): domain Eukaryota; kingdom Metazoa; phylum Arthropoda; class Diplura; order Dicellurata; family Japygidae; genus Catajapyx; species Catajapyx aquilonaris. Next base: position 17,452 of record JYFJ02004931.1, on the reverse strand, counting down.
AAATGCCGGGTTCAGAAAGGAAATGGAAACCAGCATCTTCTAATTCAACATCCACCATTACAAATGATCAAAATGTCAAAATGCCACTGGGAACAACTCAGGAGTGACGGGTTGGGAAGTGGGGAAGGCGGTGCAAGACATTGCTACGAAGTGTTCCACCCTGAGCTTTCCTTCGTGAAACAGACCTTCCTCGTTCCCAGCTTGTGGCCTGCCCAGCCCTCTGAAGCCACTGCTGAAACTGCACATGAAGGACTGCAGGCCCAAGGTTAGGGGAAACACAGGCATATTTTGTATCTCCTTCACTTCAGGACAGATACTTATGACAGCTTTGCGATTGATCTCCATGGGCATAGTGAAAAACTTCATCTAGCACCATATTCCAGGGCATGTCAGTATCCAGAGTCCGTCAAGCTGCGCTCCAAGCATCCAGCACATCCAGTCACCTCCACCATACTTAAAAACCACCAATCAAACACCTTCGTGTCTTACCCGCAGCTCTGTTGTCGTTACTCCATTACATGGTCACGCCTACTCAATATTAGTTTTCTATACCAAGTAATATCACGTAGCAGTTATTTACAGGAACAGCGACATCACTATCACTCTTTCCCTCTTTCCCACTGATTGCGCAATTCCTGATTGCCTTCATATCCACTCCTCCGCAAACTATCATGAATATGCGTGCATTTATTTGACCTTATTTGTGAGCGGATTTCGTACAGGATGGATCACGTATGGATCGTTACGTGGTCATGTGGATGAATTAGCGGAATTCATGGATCAACAGCGAATGTGGCGTAGAGCGGCGTTTTCAGGAAGAGCGACTATTTGAGACGTTAAGCTTCTTTAGTATGGCAACTCACATTTATTCCGTGGTCTTTTATTATTTTCGATTATTTTACGTTATATTTAATTACCTCCACACCCCATTCAGTTCCCCCCTCCCCCTGCCCCTCCCCCTGAAACCAACCAACCGTTTTCTCTGCCATCTCTATCGACCTATACTCGGATCTGCATGTCCATTTTCCCGCTTCATCCAGCAACCGGTCTAAGTTTGGATCGTGGTTTGGATCATGTCTTAGTACTCTTAGATAGAGTACAGCCAGGAATTGCTAACAATGTAAATAATCCCCGGTACAGCACAGGTCTGGCCACATATGAAACAATGACTTGCAGCAATCATCTCCTGATAATATGAATACCGGTATCTAAAAAAGTTTTCACAAGGTTCACGAACATTTATATTGTGGGAATCCCCTACAACTAACTTACGCCATCATGTGTTTATGGCTCCCAACACATCATTTGCTACCTCTGATACTCAGCAGAAAGCCAAAGTTGTCAAAGTGGAAAAAATGAGAAGGTCCCTCTTCCCTCAACCATTCTTGCTCTGCTGCTCCCTTAAATGCTCTTCGGACACACTTAGCCTATACTGTATGTCCATTCCACTTCTTTATTTATTCAATAACAGTTAATTTCCTTTTGCATGGTACAGTACATACATAGACACAGCATATACATTATCCTGAATTTGTTTACTTGTTAGTAAAATACACTGGGACTCACAATTATTAACCTTACAATACATTTTGAAATATTCAAAAAGAGGAATTTGTGAAGTTAATAGACTCAAACAACTACCCACTTTACAAAATTATTTTCTACTTTCACACCATTAAATGTTAGGGATATCAACATCACATTTTTACATAGTAACTATACATACACATTCCATAAATTCAACCAGCAACACTCATAATTAATGTACACTGCTGATGTACAGATATCCCTAAATTCATCTGCAGAAAGCTAATCCATTGCAATCAAAGTCTATAAACTGTAGAGAATTTATACCAAAAATTGAGAAAAGAAGAAGCAATATTCGACATTTCCTGTAACAAAACTCATTTGCATTTCAAATCCTAAGGCACTTGATTATACCCACTGACTCAAAAGTAACTGATCAAATAATATTGATGGTGTCCATAGCTCAACTTGGGCAGTACAAGTGTCATATCATGGTGACACATTCACCTATCAATCCCACTTGGGGGATGTCTGCAGAAAACACACAGTTGCATTATTATACATGCCCAAGATCATTAGTACTCTTTTATATTACTTCTGAATCATCAGTACTTTGGGAAGTATACAGGGTGTTTCAGAGTCACGGGTCAAGCGCGCGCGAGGGGGTGGGGAAAAATCGTAGGTGGCGACTACCCAGGTCGGTTTTATAAAACAATGAGAAATAATGAAGTAATCAATTTATTTATTACGGCTTTACGGAGTGACGTCACATCCCACATTCCCACTTTCTGTTCGAAGTGACTGGCGCGGAGGGGCAAATGCAAGGCAAATGCATTGGGTTGAACCTGGTTGACAGGTTTTTAGCCTTGCGGGTTGCACTGAAAAAGGCGCTCTCATGCTACACCGGCAGGGTAGCCTACTGTACAAAGTAGTGTACTACTGTACAGTAGTGTGTTCAGTACCCTGCCCATGCTACACCGGCAGGGTAGCCTACTGTACAAAGTAGTGTACTACTGTACAGTAGTGTGTTCAGTACCCTGCCCATGCTACACCGGCAGGGTAGCCTACTGTACAAAGTAGTGTACTACTGTACAGTAGTGTGTTCAGTACCCTGCCGGTGTAGCATGAGAGTGCCTTTTTCAGTGCAACCCGCAAGGCTAAAAACCTGTCAACCAGGTTCAACCCAATGCTTTTGCCTTGCATTTGCCAGTCCGCGCCACTCAGTTCGAACAGAAAGTAGGATGAGACGTACGGCCGTAATAAATAAATTGATTACTGCCGTATTTCTCATTGTTTTATAAAACCGAAACGGGTAGTCGCCACCTACGATTTTTCCCCACCCCCTCGCGCGCTTGACCCGTGACTCTGAAACACCTTGTATAGTACTGAGATAAAAATTGTGGATATTTCATCTTTCTTCACTAAAAAATAAATAAACTACTGAGCAGTAAGAGATATGAAATGTAAATCATTGTTGAAAATATTTTTTATCTACAAAAAGGGCACCACAGTTCACTTTAAATGCAGTTATATCCACTCAAGTCTCTTTCTTCTAGTAGCGCTTTGGCATTAACATTTGCTACGATTGCAAATCACACAAGTGTTGAATTTCTCTGAGAAAAAGTGTAACCTAGAATGCAACTTCATGATCACAGGTAGCAAGATATGAAAACAGGAACAGATGTTAATAGACCACCAAGATGATGCTTATAATTCAAAGATTTTTTTTCCAGTTCTCTTATAACATTTGGCATCTAGGGCAAAAAATAAAAAATAAACACAGGTAATAAATCTTGCATTGCTAAAAACGCAAGTATCAATTCCTTGGCACATTCACATGTAACCTCTTAAACATAGAAAACTTATTCGCACATATTTTAATACATGCAAATAGACTAGACTGCACCGGCCAAAGATAACATTTTACCTCCTCTAAATACTTGCACATTCAGATATCATACTTGTACTTCTTGGGTAAAGTAAAAAATAAACACCATGCAGCTGCAGTGAAGAGGGGCGAGAAATCTTCTTCACAAACCCAATTTCCGTTTTACACTGCACACACAGGAAGATGATTTCAGAAGGCAGCATCTGGCGGATGATTAAATTGGGCCTGAAAGGAACAAAAAAGCACAATTAAGGTCTACGGGCAGAATTGGTATAAAACAAAAAGTAACATCATTTCAAGCTTGATCGCCGCTAGACTAATGAAGAATTGTTCCCTGCTATGGAAGATCCTTGTGCAACCTTACACCAGGACTGCTATAGGGTAGGCAGATAATTTTCAGGAAATGTACATTTTACTAACCTGAAGGCTGCTCAGCACCCTATCCTCTTCACCCAGGTACTCAAGCAATACTTCATCTGGAGATGCCAAGTCCTTGCCTCCTAATGGGCTTGGACTCACCTTCCTCCGCCGATCAGTTTGCTGTTTCACAAAGTTTATGAACACCTGTCGTACAATGAAGAAATAGGTTACTTCCATGTTTCACTCATTGTGGCACTATGATATTTGAAAATAATGTAAATTTTAACATTCGACCCCTACAACACCATGGGGCAGGGAAACGAAGGGGGAGTGTGAACCCCCTCCCCTCCGCCGCACCATCGCCTAAGATGGCCGGAGCCTGACGTGCTTGGAGCTGTTGGACATTGCATGCAGGACACTCGGCGATGGACAACAAAGGCGCTTGCCTTCGAGTGTGGGACAAGTCAGAGCACTATGCTTCGGACTCTGAAACACTGAAAGGTCTCAGGAAGTTGGCATCATCACTGGTTCCTCACCATCTCTTTGAGGTGCAAAAAAGCCACCATTTCGCCTTCGCTCGGAACTCGATTGCATTGAGGGCGATTGTGTTTTCGAACGGTTTGTGGCGATGGATGACACATGGCTCCGGTCATAGTGCTCTGACTTATCCCACACTCGAAAGAAAATTCCAGTGTTGTCCATCGGCGAGTGTCCAGCATGCAGCGTCCAACAGCTCCAAGTGTGTCAGGCTCTGGCCGTCTTAGGGTGATGGTGCGGTGGGGAGGTCACATTACCCCTTGGTTTCCCCCTCGCGATATGGGCGACATCTGTATTCCAGATCAAATTGTAATCACCGGATCTTCAAAACTCAGCAAAGGTCATCTCTGTATGTGTTACAGTTTTTGAATAAAAAAATACACGCCATGACTTATGAATCAACCTATGTATATGCACAGTGACCATGGATAAGCTATGGTCTTCTTAGTGTCTTCGAAAAGTGACCTGTCCAGCTGTTACATGCATATTTGCAGCCAAGAACGATTGTTGTGTGACACTTTCCTGCAACAACCCCTGAGCTTAGCAGCAGTTCCTGGTCACAAACAGGCTTGCTGCTGGCTGGACTGGTCACTTCCCGCAGATGTGAAAGGAGCCCATTAAGTGGTTTTAAGTTATGGTACTTTTTTTATTTAAAAAAATTACCCCGTGATAGGGCGGAGCCCTCTTAGGGGGGGAAGGGGGGTTCCAAAGGGAGGGTGCTGAATATTAGTCATTTCTGACTCTGTGAAATACACTAGACCTTTTCTGCTGGCCCCAGGCAGAGTAGGGAGTGCAATCTGCCCTGGCATGTTGGGTGAAAAGCGGAAAAAGACCCGGCCAAGCAGAGGTGACGGGGACGGGATTTGAACCCCGGCCTCCCGCTTGGCTGGCCAGCGGCATAGCCGCTAGACCACCATGCCGCCAAGTTATGGTACTTTAAATAATTCGGTTACCCTAAAATGTAACGTACATTGTCCAATGTGTTCTGTGAAACTGAGTAGTCCTCAATCTGCAGTTCTCTTGTAGCTAGCTCCATTTCCCTGAAGATGTATGCTAGAGATACATTTGAAGATCGTATCTCATACTGCAGAATGTTTAAGTGACGTTCCTGAAAATAAATATTAAAATTTTGCATCAAATACAGACATGCTGTGCAATATTAGGTAGCATCATCATTAGGGATTTCCTCAGGGTTCTATTTTCTCCCATATTAAACATCCACCAGTTAATAAAATCTTTTGTGTGAGTCAGGTAAGATACAAAAATATTAGCTTTTGCAGACATGCAAAGTTAAAACTACCAATCGGAATAAGGTGTGTGGGTGTATTTTGATGCAGTTGTTGGTAAGAGTAGGCCTAGGAAGACATGCCTGGACCAAATGGGGAGTGTCTTTAAGTGTAAGGGTGCTTTTTATATTAAGCCTTGCTGTGCATGCATCAGGAGGAACATGGATACGGCTGAATCTAAGGTGTATTAGAGAGGTGTATGTGGCATAAGTTAATTAAGATAGGTGATTAATGGCTTCAGAACAATGTAGAACAGCAAGGACTGGAGAGATTTCTTGGATTGCAATGCATAGGCGGAAACTGGTAGCCATGTAATTTTCCATTAGAAAGCATTGGAAGGTTCTTGTGATGAAGTGTCTTTGCTATAGTGTCTCACAGGCAATGACCCACTGCTGCAGTTTGGCTCCCAATTCCAGGTAGAAGTATCCCCATTCTCAACCTGGTGGAAAATATTGCAAAAGTGACAGTTTGAAATTAAGATTTTTGCAAAAGCTGATTAAGGTTGAGAGATGCTAGTCTTTCCAGTTTTTGCAAATTTTGCCCCAAGTTGCTATTTTTGTGTAGCTCTTGTACACCTCAATTGAGATGCACAATTACATAGCAGCTGCTCTATTCTCTGTGTGTGCGGATATATTCATCATTTACATCCCCACTACTTCCATTACATCCTCTGTGTGGCCTGACCAGTCACCAGAGGATTATCATATACTGTATCAGTCATGTGAGATGGTCAGGTGTACTATATCACTCAAAAAGATGGGAGACGATTTTGCATTGCAACCAAATACAAAATTGGGTTCATCTTTTCGAGTGATATACAGTAGTACCACATGCACCTAGTTATTGCTCGACCCCATCTTGGGAAAATGCAGTGATTGTTTTGTGTATCCGTGTGTGCTCAATTCAACCACACCTGGGAATAATTGGGCATCTCGATTTCCCCCCCACCCCCCCGCCCCCCACCCCCAGCCCAGGATCTGCCCTGCAGCTCTCCCCAGTCTTCCTTGTGCAAAATTAAGATATTAGTCTTGCTGCCTCACCTTGAGGCAAGCTTCAGGAAACTTCCTCCTAAAGTAATCCTCTATGACCTCATGTTGGTTGGCATCTGGTGCAGCTTGCAGAGGCACTGTCCGGAGCGTTATGGAATAGCCTTCTCCAAACCGGTTTTTCAAGTGTTGCGTGCTACCCAAACATTTAAAGTTTCCATTGACCATAATTGCCAATCGCGTACAGAGGACTTCACATTCCTCCATGGAATGGGAGGTCAGGATAACTGATCTGCCACTGCGAACTAAGGAACCAATCAGATTCCAGAGGAAACGACGAGAATATGGATCCATGCCTGTTGTGGGTTCATCCTGTAAAACACATAAATAAAATTATTACTAATGATATTCCAGCTTCCATATAGGCACACAAGGAAGGGGGAAAGACAGCCAGCAGGTATAGAGTGAGGTAATTTGCATTATTATTATTATTATTATTATTATTATTATTATTATTATTATTGACACCAGTTGGGAATTTTCAAAAGCCTAGTAAACTCCCATTTTACTGGGATCACTACTTGTGCACTATTACAGTACTGTAAGTGGTATCAGCAAAAACAATAACACCCTCTTAATATCTGTGGTGTCGTCCTGAATGCTGCCCCATCTAAGCCTACCTTGCAGCAGAAGTACAGTCCCACCTCTTCCTTCCCATCAGCCAGTAATGCAAGCAGTTGTATGTGATTTTTAGACATTGCTTGGCAGGAAGAAAGTGGAGACACTTCCATTGCCAGGCAAGGTTAAAATGGGTATATTAAAACATGTCAACCTTACCAAAAATATGATGGGAGGTCCACCAAGCAATGCAATAGCAGTTGACAACTTCCTCTTGTTTCCACCACTGTAAGTTCCACTGGGACGATCTGCATATTTAAGTAGGTCAAGCTTTTCTAGTGCCCAGTCAACCACTTGTTGGACTTCTTTCCATGGAATGCCCCTGAAGCGTGCATACAAGGTGAGATGCTCCCGGGATGTCAATTCATCATACAGGGCATCAAACTGGGGGCAATAGCCTAAGTAGTGCTGAACCTGTCGACAATTGCGCTTGATGCTGTGTGAATTTATAAAAGCATCTCCACTGGTAATTATTGTATCACCAGTAAGCATTTTAAATGTGGTAGTCTTGCCAGCACCATTCACACCCAAGAGGCCGAAGCACTGAAGAAGGGAAAATCAGTATCAATCCTTCAGTCTAAAATCTGTCAAACCAAAACCCTTTTTATTTCAATAATCATGATACTCTAGTATGCACACTGTAAGCTTTAACAATAATAAAAGTTGTTAATTAGGAATCCTTTTCTAGTCAATTGGTTAAAGCTTGGGGATACTTCAGGAAAAATTAATAACTTCGACTTTAGCTAATTTCAGCTACTTGTAAAAGCAGAGTAGTAAACCAATAGTATTGCAATTTACTGGTTGACTTATTTTTTATGCAACAGAAACTGTAATTATTATGGACCAACTGTAAAGATCAAAAAATTGTACCTCGCCTTCAGGTACTCCCAGGCATAGGCGATCAACAGCCAAATGCTGCCCAACCTTGCGAGTGTTGTAAACTTTTGTAAGGTTCTTTATCAGAAGCACATCCTCTCTTGCATGGCTCCTTGACACACGTCTCCTCTCATTGGCAACATCTTCATCTTCATTCTCTGGTTTCGACTTGGGCATCACAAAATACCTGTGCATAAAAATACAAACTATCTGCAGTCTCAAAATGACATGACTGCTTTTCAACAATAATACCAGACTTTAACAAATGCATCAACCATCATTTTTATGGAAGGCAGGCTTACAGTCTACCTATGCAACCATTTCTTTCCTAAAGTGAACTTCAGTAGCTCAGTTTCACATATAAAAAATGAACCTAAAATTCTTTTGGTTTAAAAAGTGCCTGTGTGACTGGGATTTAACTGTTAGGCAACAAAAGCTGCGTATAAACGCTCGTACACCTCTAGATAAGAAAAGCAATATATTGGCATGTTACTTGATTAACCTTATTCCTACTAATGTTTTCTCATCCTCTGCAACTGACTGGATTTCTTTGGTTTCCGGAGATAATTATTTCACTGGTTAACTTGCACTTCTGCACATCTGATTGGAAAACATGCTGCATATCCTTTGGGTTGGCTACATAACACATCCCCCAAGCCAGTTTCATCCAAAGACCAAAGGCCCAGTTCAGTCCTACTTTTAAGTGTAGAGTGTGGACGGAGGATTTATTTTTGTTATTGTTAGACTTACTGTTGAAAAGAATAATGTCCATCAAGGGTAAATTTTTCTGTGGCTTTCAATACCACAATTTCAGACCTTGTTCAGAATCAACTAGTTCTGATGCAATAGGGTGAATTTGAACCTAAACAGCAGTCCACAACCTATGTAGTGTTCCTTCATAGTTTCACCACTTTACAAAAATGCACTTTTTGGAAAATGTTATGGATTATTATAATTCATCTTTCTTTTATTCCTGACTAACAGCATTATTGTATGAGGTGCAGTCAAAAATTACCTGTGTGTATTTTTTTTAGCCATTGCGCATAACATTTGCATATTTGCATTTAAAGGAAGATGAAATTCGGCCCATGTGGGATTTTTTGATAGCTGTTTCAAATTTCACACTGACCAGGTGCCTGTTTCACAGCCCTGTGGACATAGCGCCTTACTGACACTAGCTAAATGGCGGACTTCAGCATATCCGATCAACATGTGGTGTGATTTCTTTTTGTGCAAGGGAAAAGTGCTCCTGTGATCCTCAAAGACATGCAGGTCATATGTGGGAACTCCTTCATGCCCTTACGGACGATCCAGTGGACATGTTGCCTCACCCCCACCCAAAAAATTCTGTGTTCAGCCATCCGCTGAAAAGGTCCTGTACGCAATGTTTTGGGACAGGCACTGCCGTCCGGTTCCAAAGGGCACCACGGTGACCGGGAGGGGCTTTGCAAATCTCTTGCCATCAGGACTTCTACCCGCCATTGCCAAACTCTGCCAGAGTTTGGCAACAGGCTTGACCCTGCATCAAGACAACGCCCCACCACATCGAGCTCTCCAGGTGAAGAACGTGCTGAAGGACCACAATATAGAGCTCTTGCCACACACCCCCTACTCTCCGGACTTGGCTCCAAGCGATTTGGCTGTTTCCTACCTTCAAAGATGAGCTCAGGGCTCGTAAGTTCCCTTCTCGCGAAGCCCTCAGGAGTGTCATTTTCCAGTATGGGAAAAGGACCCCAGAAGATGATTTTTTGGGGGCATACCGAAAATGGGTACACTGTTGGGGGAAATGTGTAGCAAGAGAGGGAGAGTGTAGCAAGGTCTAGGCGAAAGCAAAAGACTATACATTGCTCTTGTGTCAATAAAAAAAATTACGCGCAAGTAATTTTTGACTGCACCTCGTAAAGTGAATTTTAAAAATCTACACCTGCTGTTATCAAAACAAACCCATAATAAAAATAGAGAAGAACACTCACGCTTTCTTTCTGAAGAAGTTAAACTCACACACCAGGGTGATAACAAAAAAAGTAACTCCACAAATAGCCATTGCCATCAGATTCCTTGTGACCAAATCCCATGCAAATGGTGACTTAATCTTGTGATATTGGCCGGTCTTCAGGAAGAATACATTGTGGTATTCATTAAACGCAATATCCATCAAGCCTCGGCCAAGGCAATAATTGGGGAAGATCAAAAATATTGACTTGAGCAAGATGTGCACTTCTTCCAAATACTGAAACAGGGGATAAAGTCTTGTAGTTTTGTTACAAATTGGACTGGATTCTCATGGACTCCTGGTAGTATGGGAGCTATGGGAGAGAGGTTTCCAAGATGGCAATAAATTATTCGACACTGATCATTACAAATATTTGCATTTTGGCAGTCGACTTTCAGGATGATGAGAAGTGAAAGGAACTGGAGTTTCATACCAGGGAGGGACAAAGACCTATGGGAGCAGGTACACATTCTGCTGCTGACTGAGGCATATGTTCTGAAAGCTTGGGGAATCTGTGAAATAGTAATTTAATAGTTCTCTTACATGTGATACAAGAGCAAACAGAAACCCCAATTCTTTATACCTACTACTGACTTGTAACAGGTTGGACCCACCTGCAGCTTACAGGACCTTTCCCGCAATATGCCTGGGACACCCAAATACTGCTCTCTGGATCACAGAGGTATGTCACTTGCAGAAGATTTGGGGGAACTGGGGCTCACAGAGTCCATGAGATTCCAGCTAGTTACACATAACTAAACCAACCTTGTCATATGAGAAAACCTCTAGAAGAAATGATGTAACTATGCATGTGATTCCAGTGAAGAGGTTTATCACAATGAGGAATATATATGCTGTACTTGGTCCTTTGAACAAGAATGATGCTGGATACATCATTGGTGTGATGGACCACCTGTAACATGGCAGATAATTATCTGAAGATCCCCTTAGCAACAAATCAAGTAATTCAATATTAAAAAATTACAAGAGTGACACTGGTATCTCCTTAATTCTAATGAACCACAATATTTGCAATATATTAACATGTTCCTGCATACTACATGCAAATAATAATATAGAGTAGTACACTGTCCAACAATGTTTGATCTCTATGTGTACGTGAGACGGAAATGACCTAGACAAGTGTATCATATCATGTCATGTTTTACCCATTGCATAGTTGTAGTTGTTAACGATCCTGAATTTCTATATTGCAAGAGCATTAGAGAATTTCAAAGGCACAAGGCTCACAAGTCAGAGGAAATTGTCAAATTGTCAAAAATGATATATTTGCACTTTTACAGGAATTTCAGGGGTCAAAATATTCGGATGCAAAGGTGCAATTTGCACTCCAAAATTGTTATCTGCACTCCAAACTGAGCCTTGAAGTGCAACGCTTGCACTCCAGTTGACTTGTTATTTAACATTGCTGAACCCAGTAATTAAAAATTAAGCACTCCATGTAACTAATTTCCACACCAAATGAAAGTCTGGAGTGCAAACGTTGCACCTGGACAAAAAATTTAAGATTCGACCCCTCTAATTTTGTAAATTAATTTGACATGACTGGACAAATATTAGTGAAAAATCTTACTGTACATAATTATGGAGTGCCGTCAGCCATACATGGCCCTTCATATGAAATCAGCCATCAGTCCACCTGATATATCCATGTTATACTATGTCATTGACAAGTTTTTAACACAATTTATTAACTTCAGAATATTTACACAGACAAATAATTAATAATTTACTTTCATTGGCCATAGGTGACATATGCCGCAACAAGTCCTTAGAATATAATTATGATGGTATTTAAAAACCTTTATAGCCAGTAAAATTAGCTCAAGATGAGATTCTTTTTACATGGCTCTGAACAAAAATTATATTTTAAACTGGAGTGCTACTCTACATTAATCTATCAAAAATGTGTAAAAATGTCAACTCACCCATACAAAAGAAAAAGAGAGACTACAGCAGGGAAGTTTTTATCTGATGTGTAGGCAGGGATGTCGAATATCAGAAGAATCAAAACACAGCATGCAGCAGGCACAGTGTAATTACACTGAAAGTAGAGGCCAAGTTGTCTCAGTTATCCAAATAGTGAGTGATGCTAACAGTGCATCATGCTTAATTGTTGAAAGGTTAGAAAAAATAAAACAATAATTTTTATGTGTGTAATGCTTACCATGTCCCAGACTAAGTTGGCAACCCAGTAAACTATCTGATGCACTCCACTGACCAATTGCAAGTGCTTGGCTTTTGTGGATCGTTCATACACCAGAAATAAGACAAAACTGGCTGGCACAAAGCTCATGGCTACTATGACAAATATGGCTATCAGCACATCTGTTCCTTGCAAAATCTGGTCATTTGAATCCAGGACTTGAGTGTCAGGCATAGGATGATTTATGACTGTGATACCTGAATAAAATAAATTTTATAAGTATTCTCCATAGAAAAAATAAGTATATTTCCATGCCATTGCACCATATAAAGAGATAACTAACTAGGCTTCTTCTTGCCAAGGATAATTCTTTGTACGTAAATTTGTTTTTCAAGAAGTTGCAATACACTGACATAGTTGCGTCCCCAAGGAGGAGAACATGAGAAGGGTTGATGAATCAATCACTCATGGTCTGCTTGCAAACGCCAGTCCCACTTACGTGCAAGGTTTGCAGCTTCCTTTACCTTTTTTCGTATTTTTACATCGCCTGCAATCCATATGTACAGTACATGGGAAGTGAGTAATTTTCATCTTACACCATTCACAAAAAAATACCATGGCAATCATTCCAAATCCAACTGCACTGCAACTTGGACACTGACTTTCCTTACGTCACCAGGGGTGATTAATCCATCAACTCATTCACTCCACTGGGGCATTCAATTAGGGCATAGTATACCAGCTCTATAATTTTTACATCAAAATGAAGTGATCGGTCACACCAGCTATCACATTATTTAAAAATTCAGGCGAGACCCACTGTTTTGTAAAGGACCCTTTTTCATGACTGGTGGTTGCCCCCAACTGCCCCCAACAATTTTTAAAAACACATCAGTTAAAAAATTTAGGTCATTAAATGTAGGCCTAATTTTCTATTTGGCAAATTCAGAATTCTAAACCCTTTAACAGCCCTTACCATAAGCAGATGGGTTTCCTTTCTCAGGTGGCAAGTTAGCCCTGAGAATGGCATTATTCATAGTATTGATGTAAGTAGGTAGTGCATGATAGCCTTTGTTGTTGTACCAGATTTTGGCTGCATGACGAACAGCCACCTTCCAGAAGAGAGCTGGAGCACCATACCCAAACTCTATTGGAACAAAGTAGCGAACCAATCCAAATGACAGGCCACCATACCTGCGCAACCTGAGAAAATTAATTCGAATTGTAATGTTGTCCACTGGCAGGTAAAATCATCAACTGGATCTAATCCTCTATTAGTTAGTAAGTCAGTCTTTTTCATAAAACAATGACTCCTGCATTTTGGTGTGTATAAAGCAGCATGCCAGTATAAAACAGGGTTGAACAAGAGGCCAGTATACCTGGGGGATATGGCTGAGAAGTAGAAAATTGAGTAATTTTTCTGCATCATTTGGGTAATTCCTCCTTACCTTCAAAATTATCCCATATAAATTAATACGTAATGTGCCCCGATCCAGGGGCCCCATCACTTCCAGGTGGTTGAATATAGTTGTTGCTAAATAATACGGCACCTGGATCGAGGCGCAACAAGCTACTTAAAAATTACAGCTTCAAGAGAAATTTCATACAACTAAAGTGACCCACATACTTGGAAAACCCTGTATAGACAAAATCCCACTTGTACAGTGTTGGACATAATCAAGTCATACTGCTAATGACATTTTCCGAAGCGGCAGAAGAACGAAATTTGCTCACATGGCTTGCACTATCCATATCTTCGATTCGTTCTTCTGCCGCTTCGGAAAATGTCGCTAGCTGTATGACTTGATTAATGTCCAACACTGTACAGTACCTGACAAAATTGCAGTCCCTAAATGTCGATTTTTCGGCAGCAGTGGCGGCGGCGTTACCTGGCAACCGTGCCACCGACGTGAGAATGGTGAATTCAGACATCATGACAAGGAAGTGCTTACGGTGTTCTTTCGATTGTTGCCACTGGTTACAGGTAGTGAGTGATGCGAACGACCCAGCAACGACCCTTTGCTGGGTCGTTCGCATCATATGCTTATACTCTCAACTCAACTCTCAACTTTTTTGTCCGAACAATTATCGGAAATATTGCACTATGCTGCTTATTTTTTAGCAGTGACTTGCAACCAGTGATGCTTCCCTGGCTTTATCAGTTGAAGGATGTGCCAGGAATGTTGGGGCATGTTCTGGCTACATAGCTAGAAGATACATAGGCTTTTCCAATAACTGTTCGGACGAAAAAGTTGAGACACCCTGTATAATACTCAGCAATACGCAGGGGGGAAATGAGAAAAGAATGATGTTAGAAGCAAGCCACTTTAGGAAACTGTTCCCTGTTGCACTCAAAAAAAGGGTTTTGTCCACTCCACAAGAAATATATTCCACCCCTGAGAAGGGGGAGGGGGAGTGTCAATTAAAATCCGGAGTATGCTAATTGAGAGTGCATGAATCAACTGACAGATTCTTTCTGCTTAAGTGTCTTTTCCATGTAATTCAACACCACTAAGACGAATGGTCACCATGCCCCTATGTCCTTCATATAATTATTAGCCTCATATGATGTCATATTTCAAAATGGTCGCCCCACATACATGCCACTCACGTCATATTTGTGCCAGGATGAAGTACAGAACTAACATGGCACATGAAATATGACATCATAGGGGCCAAATTATGTGAATGACATACAGGGCATGCAGACCATTCATCTTAGCGGTGCATTAAAGACACTTGAGTCAAAAGAATCTATCAGTTATTGAAGCACTTTCAATTCGTACACCCCTGATTTTAATTACACCCCCCTCCCCCTCCCCAGGGATATAATCTATTTCGTGTGGTGTGGACAAAAACCATTTTTTGAGTCCAGCAGGGAACATTTTACCAAAGTGGCTTTCTTCTAACATAATTATTTTCCCGGTTTTTTCCCTGCGTATCACTGACAAGGGAACGGTCAGGGTCGACCACCTCCGATTTGGTTGAAACTGGCATGAGGGGTCATTCATGTGCAATAGACACAGTGGTGAAAGTGTTAGCTCGCACTGTCCAGCCGTTTCCGAGATATGAGCGACAGAAACATCCGAATTTTGGCCGCGCGCATTTGCCGGGAGCCGCTCTGCCAGCTCCAAATCCCTTCTACCTTGATTCCCCCCACCCCCTTCCATCAAGCTGCTTTATTTCGCTTCTGTCAACTGCGAATAAAGAGCTTCTATACCTTGGGTAATGGGGAAAACTCATAATACCGGAGCAAAGAAACTATGGAAAACGAAAATGTTAGTGGGGAGTGGGGGATGGTGGTGTGGGATCGAAAAAAGTGGGGGGAATCAAGGTAGAAGGGATTTGGAGCTGGCAGAGCGGTTCCCGGCAAATGCGTGCGGCCAAAATTCGGATGTTACTGTCGCTCATATCTCGGAAACGGCTGGACAGTGCGAGCTAACACTTTCACCACAGTGTCTATCGCACATGAATGACCCCTCAAGACAGTTTCAACCAAATCGGAGGTGGTCGACCCTGACCGTTTCCTTTGTGAGTATTATGTAAGCAGGTAGACCTGTTGCTGGGTTGTTCGCGTCACTCACTCCCTGTAAACAGTGACAACAATCAAAAGAACACTGTAAGTGACCTTCATGTGATCATGTCTGAATTGATCCTTTCCTCCGATCGGTGGCGCGGTTACCAGGTAATGCCAATGCCGCTTCCGTCGAAAAATAAACATTTAGGGACTGCAATTTTGTCAGGTAGTGTACTGGCATACCCTGCCTGCCAGCCTAGTCATTTTCTAAAAAGTGCATTTTCTATAATCTGGTCATACCCAATTTTATCAGCATGCTTCATTTACAGTAATATGCTACATATACTGTTTACACCAAGTTCCTAACATAATTTGAAACTTACCGGTATATCTCATTAGTATTCAGGTAATATTCCGACTCATTTTGCCCTGTAATATCATACAGCCAGTCTCCTGTCACAACTTTGAATTTATCCGGAGATGTATAGCCATATGCTGGGCAGATGAACTCTGTCTTATCTTCTGTGCAAATGCAAATTGGGTAGTGCCTAAAA
This sequence comes from Catajapyx aquilonaris, assembly GCA_000934665.2. NCBI lineage: Eukaryota > Metazoa > Arthropoda > Diplura > Dicellurata > Japygidae > Catajapyx > Catajapyx aquilonaris. Next base: position 1,083 of record JYFJ02004931.1, on the reverse strand, counting down.
GTAAGAAAATAGCAATTAAGTATTAGTGGCAAGTTCCGTAATAAAATTACCCACCTCAATATTTCAGGATCAGGTGATGTTACGATTGGTAACCAGTGACTATCATTCCCAGGTTCTCGAGTGGTAGTTGTTACGGGTTTGATTGTAGGAGCAGGAGGGACAAAGTTTTCAAGAGGTAGTCCTGGAATTTTGAAGCATGTTAATGTTTTCAATTCTAGTCTTTACATATCAATGGCAAAATTACCTGGAACAAATACACTTTCACACATTGGCTCAAAGTACTTGGAAAGCAGTTTGAAGTTCCGGATTGACATGTTCACATTTTTGAAGTCAAAAGTGTTGCTGTAAGGTGATTTGAGAACACAAGTGGCACTTATTCCAGAAGGGTAATGAAGTGTCTCAACCAACTTGTCAGAAGACGCATTTTTAAATAACCTGGAAAAGAAGCAAGAGTAAATAATAAAAGCTAATTTTTTTGATCCCATGGAGATCTCTTCATATTCACATAAATATACGGGGTGTACTAATTTAAAAGTTCATTGTAGTTAGCTACTTCAAAAATCAAACTGCATATCTTATGTTACTTTTAGTGGTTACCACACGTATTAGCTGATGATAGTAGGCTGAGCTGAATAATCTTATTCAAGCTTGTAATTTCAATCAATTTCTGTTCCATAAGAACTTATTAGAATAACTGGCATTGTGGAGGTGAATGGTGATACCAACTTCTTCAGGCCAGCTCACGTTGCAGGCTTTAAAAAGCTCGAGTCCATGAACCTAACATTAGCTGCTAAAACTTTGGATCACAACTAAAGTAACTTTGCAGAAGGAATGCAAATTCTGCAACATCCTATGTCTGCTATAACAAGTTTCACTGCACTGAATGTGAAACAATTTGATTCTGAAAATTTCCCAGATGATTCCATGTGAATCACCCAGAATGGAAAGGGCATAAGTCCACCTTTTGGTCAAAATGACTTTTTCGTGGAAGGATACTCTTCAGCATGGAGGGCATAAGATCCAGTATGAGAGGGTGCGAAAGTCCCCACCCATATGCTATATTTTAGCATGTCAGAATTGCCT
>KZ539252.1:0-20335 GCA_000934665.2 Catajapyx aquilonaris | reverse complement strand
TTCTGATATGATTCAGGTGTTTCTATCCCATCAGGTTACTGTGCAGAAAGAAAGTGCCAAATATAAATTGATTTTAAAGTTTGTGTTTCAAAATCAGGAAGGAATTAGAAATTTTCACACTGTACTAAAACTTATTGGTGTTTAATTATTTTGTAGAAGACAGGATGAAACAGCATAACATCCTTTTTTTCTCGGGCAGGACAATAGTTATAGAGCAACAAACCAGAATGCTTAGACAGGGTATGTGTTTCTCATTAACGTATTGTCATCTGGGCGGCAATGTACCCTAGAATGAGGCGACTTCAGACGCATGGGGTGAAATCGGACTACGCTTACACTTTCCGTTGCTTGGGTCAGTGTGCAGGGCCGGATCTAGGGGGGGGGGGGAGGGGGGGGGCAAACGGGGGCACCTGCCCCGGGCGGCAAGAAGGTGGGGGCGGCATGTCTTGTCCCTGGAAATGAACTTCTTGTCACATGCACATTGCACTGTTCTGTGTGCAGCTCCGGATTTACCCCTCCGGCCGCCCTCAGGCACGTGAGACACGGCCGCCCCTCCCCCCCGGCCGCGGCCTGACGCTTAAAAATGCAAACATATGTAAAAGGATAGCAGTAAACAACAAGTTACCCCAGGGGGCAAGCTACCCGGGGTCACCAGACTATATACCTTAATGTTATTTTATTTTAAAATATTATATTGAATGTTATGGCCGACTAGAGGGCGGCCGCCTTCGGCAATTACCTTTTCTGCCTCTAGTGGTAAATTCAAGCTCTCAAAAATTCGATTTTCTTTGTGATCTAGCCTTAATATCGAAATTGTATTTGAGAAATATTATTTATTGCAACTCGCGGCCGCCCCTACAGGGCCCAGAGGGCGGCCGCCCTTCGGCAATTACGGTACCTTTTCTGCCTGTAGTGGCAAATCAAGCTCTCAAAAAATCGATTTTCTTTGTGATCTCGCCTTAATTAGTTAATTTACTATTATTGTATTTGAGAAATATATTTATTGCAACTCGCTGCCGCCCCTATAGGCCACTGCCTATACTGTGCCTAATGGGAAATCCGCCGCTGTTGTGTTCTTTTCCGTTTTGGGGTCGCGAGGAAGGTTAACTACGTAGTTATTTGTGCAGATTGATTCTACCTCTCTAGAAAATTTCCCCGTAAACGAAATGTGTTAATTTAGCGATTATTGTAATAATTAACTACCACCAAAGGAAAGGGGTAGGGTTGAATTGGAAGTGGTGGTCGCGAATTTTACGCATCTATCCGAAAAAGATTTGGGAAGCATGGCTCTGTCATTACAGAGCCATGCTTCCCAATCTTTTCTAAAATCTGTTTCTTTCACCAACATTCATCATCAACATCTGGACACCTAAGATGTGTCCAGATGTTGATGGTGAATGTCTTGTGGTGCAGTCCCAGGTTGTTCACAAATTGGTGAAGCTCAGCGACTTTCGTTGTGGATGTTGTATTTTTAGTGACATCAGTGATGCTCATGTATTCATAATAATTAATTATTCTTGGTGGGATTTTACGAGGTCGTTTCTTTTGCAGTAGGGATTATCACGCTCATATCCTGCTCCCTAGACAACTATTGTAAGGGGAGTGAGTCCTTCTGCCAGGCGATCTCCCCACAATGAGATGTCGAGTGTGTTTTCGCATGTGCCTCTGGGAAGGCCAATGTGTCTGGTTCTCTAGCTACTTGGTTCCTCCACATTTTTAACCCCTACACTTTCGACTTGTTTTGGGCCAACATGTATGCTGCCGACCGGATGACATACCATACTAATAGGAAACACACTGGCTGGAATTTTCGTCGTACTACTAGTTACTGCTAACTTAGCAGTACCATTGCACTACACTGGTACTGCTAAGTTAGAAGTAATAACTAGTAGCACGGCGAAAATTCCACTCCCTGTATTTATAGGCCATGGGTAACACTTGATTCAAAATATGTAATAGCCCTACCTTTGCTTGATTGTAGGTTTCAGTGGTAAAGGTCTTAATATCCGAATGTAGGAAAGCGACGCTGCTTACACACACTTGCAGTTTGATGACAGCCCTGGGATGAGGGTGCAATTAATACAGGCCCAAGTGAGGGGTATTTCACTAGGTAGTTCCCCGAAAGTATCGACTATATTTTTCTCACCGCTCTACCTATAAACGTAATGTTTGTTTTAAAAATTACCTTAATTCATTGAAATGTAGCACCATTCGCAATAAATGCTGTGATTGACCTTCAACGACCTCTATGAGCACTCGAACGTGACTCGACGCGACACTTCTTATTATCGAAGGCCCTCCACAGCATATCGACATTAATAGTCACGATTTCTGCACCAAGTGTTTTTGACCGATACCATAGTATAATAGTATATGATCTCCGGGGAGGCGGAGTGGTGCTGCGGCAACGCACGCGCCCACGGATGTTAAGGTCCCGGGTTCGATCCCAGCCCGGGGTTCCCCTCTTCATCTCGTGCAGAGTTGGGCCACCTCTGGCTTCGTCTCGGGTGGAAATTACCGCTAGACTAATCCACCCGGGGGAGTTCACAAAATGACCAATATACGACATTGCACTTGCACATTGCACATCCCCTCCTACTTACCCTTGGAACAACTAAAAATATATCAGTATATGGTTCCAACAAATGGTGGTATCCCACTCCCCTAAAAAGGGCCCAAGGTCCGAGAACGGGGTACAATTTAAAAAAATAAAAAATGAATAGATGATCTCCTTTCGAGGAATTTTAAAAATCTAAAAGGGAAGCACAGGCTGCTGGAATGACCGAAAAAGTCACTGACGTTTATCACATTAAGAAACTAGGTATCCTGTTTCCACGTGTCAAAAGAGCGCCGAATGGGGATATTTGAAAGGTTGTGCTTACAACAATGAGCCTCGATGTCAGAAGACTTGGACAGCAACATAAATGCAGCAATGCTGACCATTTATGAGGATAATAATTATGCTGATTAGGATATTCGATAATAGGGAGCGTTGAGTTGAGTCGCGTTCGAGTGCGTATGGAGGTCGTTGAAGGTCATTTCCAGCATTTATTGCAAATGGTGCTACATTCCCATGAACTAAGGTAACTATTAAACCAAACATCACGTTTCTAGGTACAGTGGTAAGAAAAATATGGTCGATTCTTTGGAGAGACCACCTAGTGAATCACCATGTATTAATATTAGATCATATAGGGAGTATTTTGCATACATTGCGTGTGTACACCACAACATACTACCATACTCACGGGCAGGTTATTAGGAGCTTCCTGGCAGGGTCACATTCCTTATCAACTCCAGCAATTTCCTCTTTATATTCCCGTAAGCAGACTTCGTCCGATGGCTGGACATCATCGATTTCTAAGCTTTTCGCAGAGACAACTGAAACTGATTCATGACATACGGTGAATTTCATAATGAACTCACATCCAAATTAGTAAAATTTTTGCGAAAGCTCATTTCCGCTCGCTCCTGTCTCTTCACCTTAAATTTTGGCAGTTAGTTGCATTATGGTTACATAACACTGCTCCCAGACCATTTTTGTATACTCGAATTTACATCCAGTAGCCTATACATTATCGTCCAAACCACACTTCATCCAAAAATATTTGTCCAAAATCCAAAGGTCCAGCGGCTGGATATTTTGTGCTAGCCTTTTTAAGTTGAGTGTTGTCATCAGTAACATACATAACAACAAGCATAAATCCTCCAATACTTGTACTGTAGTCTTATAACCCAGCCAGGTCTTAAAAGCCAGGTCTTATACTGTAGTCTTCTTTCAGTGCTGAAACTCGACCTTTTGTATTTTGGTGTTGTTTTTTTTTACTTTGGACGATTTTTTTTCTTTCTTTTTTTTGACAAAAATGGTTTGGGCGAAGTGGTATGACACCATCATACATGCACCCTTGGAAAGCCAATTAAATGGCCTTTCCTAAGGCATATTGTATGATTTCCATGGCACATCTGAAGGTGAGTTCACAGGTGTATCTGTAACATTTCTATCTATGCGAATGTGGGCTCAATTCTGAAACACACAGCGTCATGTTTTGAAAACACTAATATAGCCTATAATGGTATGCACAAAACACATATTTTTAGATTTCCTACCCTACTATTATTTTTGCGATCGAAGCGATGAAAAATAATGTTGGTGGAAAGCAGATAATATTGTAGCGAGAATGCTACAAAAAATGCAAACATCAAACACATGCTTACGTGGTTATACAGTATGACTTGACACACAGTAGACAAAACTTTTCCTCCTCATCAAGTGCTGTGCTTACGTAATAATATTGCATGGTCCTTCTCAGCATGCCTTGAGTAGGTATACAATGGTACGGATAGGACTAACAACTATGATATATTAATAATTTAATAATAATGATGATGATGATGATGATGATGATGATGATGATGATGATGATGATGATGATGATGATGATGATGATGATAAAAAGCAAGTTTAAAGCATGTAATATTTAAGTGGGCTAATGAACCAAATGCACAGGATCTAATTATAGCCTAATTATAGTCTATAAAATTCCCAGAATTTGTCACTCAAAAATATAGATAGCCCACTCTGCAGCAAGATCATACTTGTATACTACTTATATTATGGACTTTATAAGGAGGGAGTGATGACGCCTAAATGAATTCAAGGTCTCTTCTTGTCTTGAGTCACTTACCTGCTGTTAGAATAAAAGCAGCCAGAATAACGAGAGCCTTCTTGAGTATCATATTGCGCATTATAAAGGGCTCTGTGCTTATCCGGGTAATGCAAACTCGGCTACAGCAGGACTACTGGAAAGCAAAAGAAGAAAAATGCGCACACACATATAACTTACGGAATATTAAGATCAAGTTACTTACGAGCTCGTAAAAGGCCATTCATTAAAGTATATTCTACTACTGGTGTTATTATACAGAGTGTAAGCATTATCCAAATCAGTTAAGTACACAATATCCAGTATGTCGCATCAGTAATAAGTTCGTATTATTGTATAGGCCTACAGTGCGTCTAATGGCGTTTAATCACTTCTGGTGTTCTGAATATACACTATAGTTATGGCTGGATTATTACATATTCACTATACGTCTATATAAAATCAACTCACGAACAATTCTGGGAGAAGGATGGACTGATGTAATTAGAGAGGAAGATGTCGACCTGTATGAAGTGAATCTCGAAGACCAATTGAAGACCTTAGAGAGAAAGGCAGCAGACTGCAGAGGCGCCAGAGCATGCATCGGGAACGAAGCAGTTTTTCCGCAGGCTACTTATGTCCGTCATTACGTCGTAATTGGTGTAGACTCACCTACCGTTTTTATTGCCTCTATGTGGACATATAAAAAAATTGGCATACCCAACTCGTCGCCACTTGTTCTTCTAGGTTACCTTGGGCTTGGGCACTGATTTCACTTGTCAACCAGTAACATGATTCAAGTGATGGCAGTCCATCAAGTAGCATAGTGTATATCACTATCCTCAAGGTTAGTAATAGCAAATTATTCTGTAGCACTGGGAAATATACGAGTAGGCCTACATGGAGGATATCTAGTTTTTCTCATTGTAATAGTTTCCATTAATGACCATATTATGGTCCACAAAATAGCGACATGATTACTCACTAAAAATAGAACAGGGCTGAAATATATTCGGTACTGGTTTGAATAAAATAAATGCATATTCATTCTCGCCATATATAGGTTATAATATTTTTATTTTTCTCTTAATTCGACTAGTACAGATGTTGCGACACTTTTTCTTTTCGGGAAAGACCGGCATCAGAAATGAGGAGCGCACGCCTCCTGAAGAGCAAGTGAAAATCGTATTAAGACGTGTTCACAAGCTCGCGAGAATCGGTAGTAGCGAGAACGAGAAGCTAATCTTCTCGCACCCAATTCGACCGCTCGTGACGCTAAACACAGGTTCTCGCGTGCTTCTGAACACACCTTTACAGAGAAACCCTGAATTAATTTGAGGACAAATTAAATTTCAATTTGCATCAGGAAAAGCTGAAGCTGTATCAAGTGAATATCAGAAGAATGCCATAAGTCGTGGATATACCTCCTTTCTCTCAATCTATGCAACCATTGATGGCAAAAATTTGAGGACCATGTAAAAGGACTAGGGCACTGTGAGATTGAAGTGCTAAAAGATGTGATGTATCATATTACACTAGAATATGACCGTCGATCCAGTGTCTTTGATCGCACCACTTTTTAAAATGCAATTCACCCACATGGTCAAGTGATAAGATGGTTTTAAAAAGCAAGAATTGAAGGAAGGCATGGCATATGAAAAAGTCTATAATGTTATGGTATATAATTATATGATACTTTAACAATGGAAAATATAATGAATAATTACTGACCTTAACTTGATCGTAGAGAGCTATGGACAGATCTTTTGCTCCGGGTATGAGATCGGGAACATTGTCGATGCAGTTCTTCAGAGCTTCTACCGCCCTTTAAAAATTAAGATGCTTTAATAAATTCACGTACTGTACTTCAGGAATGTTGTATAGTAGTTCATTTGGTAGAGGTACCGTATTGTTAGTAGGGAACATGACATTTGAGGCCGTGATTTTTTTAAACTTTAAAATGCTCGAGATCGCTATTGACTGATTTTGCTAAGCACAATAACTTACTACGTATTATTGCCAGTTGGTTTTATTTTACATACGCGGAATATGTATGGATTCATATCATATCGTAAATGATCCCATTAAAATTATGAAAATAATGTGTCAGTTTAATGTCATATATACAGTATACATGAACTCGTCGTATACAGTATAATTTACACGGAGTATATGTATGTCCTGTTCGAAAATATTGTACTGATATATGTGCATAGGTCATTATCAAAAACAGGCTATCTTCTTTGGTAAGAATCCTTCAAAAAACAGGAATTCCAGTTTCCAGATTGAGTGAGTAATTTCATGGCCCGGGGACCTTGCCCATAGGGACGTGGACCCGAGGTGAAGAATCGTATATTCCATACATTGGAAATATGAATTTAACATTGAGTTGATTTCTGTGAACCAGGAATTAACACACTTTTGACAGTAGAAGAGGTCCTAGAAAAATGTTCCTACAGGTGAAAAGTCCAAATCTAGACGGTTAAAGAGAGGGTAAGCGAAGAAGCTATATGGATTGTTTGCCTTAGCAATCAGTTTTAAAACTAACTAACTAACTGTTAGGAGGATTTAATTATGTAATACGTTAAAATATACGGAATCAGTAACAATCTTGAGAACCATATGCCAGAAGACTTTGTTGAATTGTTGTCACTTCGGATAACTACAAAATTTACTTGTTTCTCGATAAGTACGACAATGTCAGCAAATTCATCTGCCACGCTTCTCAAGATTGTTATTCCGTATATTTTAACGTATTTCATAATTAAATGAGCCTAACATCGCGGCCGGCAGTACCGGTACTCTATAATTTCGAGTTTTTACAGCGATATTTTTGGAAATAATTAATTTAGGGACTTCTATGATGGGAGGTTTTCAACACATTCATATTGTTTTCCACGAACGGCTGTTATTATTTGTAAAAGATCTTGTTCGTATCTTCAGCACACGGCTAAGAGGAAGCGGAAAACTATAGGCGATGTCGGGTATTAGCTGATACTGCGCGATCGAGTTCTCATCGCCGATAGATTCTATAGGTGGCTGGGGGCGAAAGGGTTAAAGGCCTCAAAAATAGCAAAACTTACGGGCAAATAATCTTGGCTTTCTGGACAGCATCACTTTCAGCTAGAAATTGGCCAGTAGCAGTTTGGAATGCCACTTTGCAGGCGTCCAGAGCCGATAATTCATCCACCTGGCACTCAGATGTTGGAATTGCTGTTGAAAATAAATCGTACGCTATTTATATACCGTAGTGACATGCCCGTTAAGTTATTTTGTGCAGTATTACTGTATAATAAAACACTAATGGATACAACTTAACAATTATGTGCAGCACTACTATAAGGCATGATCTAATTATCATATTATGTTTTTATTGGTATATTTAGTGTAATAAAACTTTCAGAACTTTTGACACACATATACAGGGTGGTCCAAGTTCAAGTGTCGTTTTATAACGGCGATTAATGGCAGTGATTTTGCGATGACGTAGTAGCGACGCGTAAAATGTCCCACTTCGGCGCATCTTCGGCGCCATCGAAGTGGGCAATTTTACACGTCGCTGCTACGTCATCGTTAAGCGCTTCTAATAATCGCCGTTATAAAACGACACTTGAACTTGGACCACCCTGTATTACCAAAGACATTGAGCTAAAATAGCAGGTAAGTTTTAACAGTCATAAAATCATATTTTAAAAACACTGGTGAATCATATACTACCTGTTAGTAAGAAGCTGGCAAGCAGAAGAATTCTCATGTCCAGCATGTTTAGGCAAACGGCAATAGAAAAGCAAATCAATATTATAACCTACGAAAAAGAATGGAGATGTTCAGATTCAACAAAATGATATAGGCACACACATCCAGTAATCCTACCTTTAATTGAATCCAATTTGGGCTGCTGGAAAAATAGCAATCCACGTAAGATCCGATATCCGGAGGCAAATGTACGATAGTGTGTGATGCTTCACTTGCTTGCAAGAAATTCCATCGTCCTGCCATTTCCAAGGACGGGCATTTCTTCAAACACGTCAGGCAGTTATAAAATAAGCTGTATGACTGTAGGAATCTATTGCAGCTATAGGGAAACTCACGCAACATTTTTTCCACGGGCATTTCTCAAGCTTGTTTTTTATTGGTATGCTAAAGGGCACCTCCTCTATGTACGCATGATAATGGATTACGTAAGGTTCACAAATTATAAGATCTACACATGTATACCATATGCATTGAAAGGCACAAGTGTAACAAGATGGAGGGGTTGAAAAGGAACTACAGGGGTGGAGTATGATATTGATGAAGAAAAACACCCCAAAAAATGTTCAAACATCATAATCATTGAATGTACGCGCAATAATGCCTGCTAATGTAATTTATTCGGAATCTGCTATTTGTCCATACAGAGGAAAAGCGTACAGTACATCGAGAGGTGACAAAATTTTGAGAAGTATAATTTTTGTACTATTGCATCAGCAATAATGTAAGGAGAATTTCCGATGAAGGTCACATTGGTCGTCACACACAAGCACACTTAACGGTAGTGCTAGTTGATGTGAGAACGGGTAGAATGGCAAAATAATAATAGACAATCTTGTGCAACTTTAACATGCAAAATATTTTAAGACGTAGCTGAGATAATTAGTAGGGAGGGAAAGAAAGAGAAAATGGAATATACAGTGAAGTTTCTTATACTCTATCTGGGGAGAATTCAATTGATTATTTAATAATTGTGTGGCGTTCCTGTTAGGCCGTTAAAATTGGTTAATAAATTTAATCGCAATTTTTATGTCAGACCTTCAATAGTAGTGGTGTTAGAATTTTCTTTCCTCTATTCACACCTTGCCTCTGTTATGCATGCCAATAATGCTGTGTTATGTTTAGGATTTTCCTGAACTTTGCTTTGGCCTCCGATTTACTGAAGACCACATCCATCCTAATACCATTGGTGCAGTTCAAATCAATCCTTATACTCGTATATTGCCATTAATAGTCTACTACCCACACGTGTTGGGTGTGGCATTGTTTGTCATTCAATCATTGCGGGTGTCTGCCAGGGGAAATCATACAGTAGCCTACACTCTTACACTAGTCTTGCAGTAGGCATATATGGTATACCAAATGAAAACCAGAAATGCAGAACTATCAGTCACATTATTGCATTATTTATTATGGGATGATCTATTAAAATTTTATATATGGGGCGGTAAAGTTTTTAAAATGTCAAACCTCTGACCAGACCATGATAAAATAGCCGACTTCAAGGGGGGCATTAAACAATGCCTAACTCATTTTTGACTAAAATATGACTTTGGTGGTTCTGACTTTCACGTCTTCATAAAGCATAATGAAACTTGCAGACTAAAACAACGTCGCATTTAAAGCATTCGAAAAAATTATATACGGAGTAATGTTCACGGAACCTACACCTTATACGTGCTTGTCACGCTACATTATATGAATGCTATCATGATTGATTAATTCTGATTAATTCTGATTTCCTAACTGGAAGGAACAAGCCTGCACTGGAATGGATTTATATCCTGTACGCCTACTAGTTACTGGTGTAATAATTACGAACACCATAACTACCAATCATTTTTGTATACTGCAAAGCAGGAAGATAATTATCAGGATTTACAGGTAAAATCAAAATAATAACAATCACTTAGTTGCTATTTCCAAACCAGATTTCGGAACATGGAGCCTGTAAAGTAGAAAATAACGTTGGAGAAAAACATCAATTATTATGAAGTTGTAGGCTATGTGATATGCAATATAACACTGACCTTAGCATCTTGAAATATTTTGTCGGCATATGATCTCATATCATGGTGGAGGAAGACTATGCTATTAATGCACATTTGTAATTCCCAAGCCGCACTGCAAGGCAAAAGAGCAGGTTTACAGATACATCGCTCTGCTGATTCTATAATTGACATAGTCTACTTATAGGCCTACTAGGCGATATCAAGTGGAAACATTCATTATGGTTAAATTCCATAATATACACAGTAGTACCGGTACTGTATATGCTACTAAGCACTCCAGAGCTTGAATGGATGATTCAGTTCGGCGTAATATTAGTAGCTAATACTTTTGATAAACATTAAAAGAGTAACCGTGCAAAAGTAAACTGCTTACCGGCGAAAAATATTTTGGATCACTCTGTGCATTATACCTGTCCCGAACATGAATAATATTAACCAATAACTATATTATGCTTCTGCTCAAGGATTTTTTTTTTTTGCCTTCCCTCAACACATTTTGTAAGATCAAAGATGTAAAATATCAAGCACGAATTCGCAAGCTATTGAATGCCCGAATCTTTACTTACGGACAGAATAATTTGAGTTTTCCAGCTGCAGTCTTTTCCTTGCTGATCTCCAACAGGGCATCTTTAAATTTGCGTTCGCATTCTCTTTCAGACACCTCAAGATCGTCAATCTCGGAACTTTTTGTTGCTGAAATTAAACACGAAAATATCACCGTGTGACTGTATTATGCTGATAAAACATTACTGACATAATTTATACACGGTATGAAAATAGTGCAGTAAATCGATGTCTGAATAATTCATACTGAATGATTAAGGGCCGTTTTCTCGAACAGTGGTTCAAATGTAAACCGGGTTCAAAGCCAGTTTAATCCCTGATTTGATTGTTGTTAGGCTGTTGTCAAGGGTTTAAACCGGCTTTGAACCGGGTTTACATTTGAACCACTGTTCGAGAAAACGGCCATAAATCACACCACACGATCACACCGATAAAAATCAACCTTCCATCAACCATTTTGCTGTTAGTTCTAGTATGTAGTGAAGTAATATCGACAGAAAACTGCCAATTGTATGTGACTCAAAATGAACATGAACCTACCTGAACATAACAAGAGGAGCAATAGAAGAGGCACAGCTGCAGTTACGGCCACCTTGTACATGACTGTGCACCTAGATTTCCACTACAATAGTTAGCAGAAAAAAACCTGCTAATATTCAGTATATTTCGTTAATTTTAAAATGAACTCGAGTGCAAAATGCCGATTCACTGCCAAGGTGATATTGCTTTATACTGCCGCATGCCAGAGCCCTGGATCCAGAGGAGAGGCAATTTTTATAGTTGTCACGATCTTCTCCGATTCTCTTTTGAGGTCATCATTTATTTTGTGGCATTGCATGATTCTCTGGGTGTAACGTGGTTTGTGGTTCCGGTGCTACTCCCAAACAAAGCTACATCTGGACTTCTTCCCATGCAAGGTTATCAAAAGGGCGTCGGAGTTCCATTGAAGGCCAAACTCCCATTTCTGCATATTATGTATTACTTATATGGTAGCATGAAAAGAATCATTAGATCCTATTCATGTTGCAGACTACACGTTTAGGGTATGTGATGACACTGATGAGCAAGGAACGATCGATGCTCTATACCTTGAAGTGGGATGATCGAAGAACAATATTGTGCTGTCCGTTTCTATGCTATAGACACATGTTATGTAATGATCCGGAAATATCATTACGACCGGAGGCAGGTAATTTCCGTGCGGTAGTGCCCATAAAGTAGGTTAGCTTCATGCCTTTGCACTGAAACTGCGCAATCCTTTTCACCTGTCCATATATCTTGATTAGGCCTATGATCATTCAAAAAGTACTAAGGTGTAAATCCACGGCCAATTTGTGCCTCCCCCCTTTTTTTCTCGCCCAATTTATGACCGCCTATGGAAGAAGTTAAATAACAAGAATTCAAAACATGTAGCATAGTAATTAACCACTCTGGGAGCACTTCCTATCCTTCTTTAACAACCTGTAGTGAGGTGAAGGTCAATGGTGATTTGGTTCTCAAAAAATAAATTTTCTTTTCAGTAGTTTACGATGATCGGATCCAATATAATTATTAATGATACCCTCTGTCATAAATATAAGATGTTAGGCTGTCAGGATTTGGTATTTCGTGCGTTTTCGAGACATATTGACATTTTTTGGACTTTTATTTCTAACTTAACTTTCTTTTCTAGTACCGTACGTAAAGGAAAATCTTCAATCCAAAAAAGGTGTCCAAGTAACATGACCAGCCAATCGTGTCGAAGAGTGGAGATTAATCACGCACGTCAAGCTCAAAAAGGCTTTACATAACATAGTCGGCATTGTGGCGCATCTGATAGTGCTATTCACGAATCAGAGCTCATTACTCATTGTTGAGGGAGGTCATACACAATGTGCAGTTGATGGGCTGATGGCTGATTTCGCATTCCTTCGCCTGAACATAAATCGCGTTATAACAGCAGAAAAAGTTGCCGCGCTGAAATGCCTATCCAGGTCCAGAAGTTAGTGCCATCCTGTCCTGGTGTTTCCAATTCTTGTGGGCGATAACGGATAAGAACAACTTTTTCAAATAATAAAAAAGGACTGCATATCACGCTGTTACATCCCTTTCCCAGATTCCATTTTTTTTTAAATTGCCTAGTCTGTAAACGCAAATTTCGAAGCTTTGGTGTCCATGTAACATGACGAGCCAATCGTGACGAAGAGTGGGGATCAGGGATGGAAAAAGAACCGCTTCTTTGGGCGGTAAGCGGTTCTTTTTCTATCCCTGCACATGGAAAAAAGAAGCGCTTCTTGGAAGGAAGCGGTACTTTTTCCATCCCTGGTGGGGATTAATCACGCGCGTCAAGCTCAAAAAGTATTTACACAAAGTCGGCATTGTGGCGCATCTGAATCAGAGCCCATGTACTGATTGTTGAGGTTGGCAACACTGATCTAGTTAAAACAATAATGTATAGGCTATGTAGTAGCTGATAGGCTGATGGCTGACCTCGCATTTCTTCGCCTGAACACAAATCGCCTTGTATATTGTCAGCAAATGTTGCCGCACTGAAATGCCGCAGACGGGAATGTCTGCCCAGGTGGAGAAGAGAGCCATCATAACCTACTATATTCATATCAATTCATTCATATCATTCATTTCATTTCATTCATATCATTTCATTCATTCATATCATTATGAATATATATAATAATAATATATATATATATATATAATATATATATATATAATATATATATATATATATATATATATATATATATATAATATATCATTATTATCATATCACATATTCATTTCATTTCATTCATATCATTTCATTCATATCATTCATATCAATTCATTCATATCAATATTACAATGGTTGTATGAGGCCCGGCTGGTTCGCCAGCGACGGTACTCTCTTCCTCGAGCGGTCCTCGGACCTGACTCGCATTTCTTGGTTGGACGGGGTGCTTGGGAGAATATCCCACCCCCGTCCCTGGGTTGGACCCGGCATTGCAGTACAGCCGGGGCCAGCCCTCCTCTCCCCCACCCTTCTCACCCACCCCTACCTTGCAATCCCACACCTTCCTCTCCTACCCCCGGCTGCCAAGGCTCGACTCAGACAGAGCCATACAAGCTGGGTAACCCTTCCTACCAACCAACCAACAACAATACTATATTCATGAGATCATGACATCTGCTGATTCTAAAAAAAATTATAATACTGAAATCAATTAATCGGGAGATTCCCAGGGCCTGACCCTGGGATCGACCTAGCTGACTGGGACTTGCTTGGGACACACACACCCCGTGTGCTACCCCCGGCGGTCACTTCCAGGACGATTCCTGGGTGAGGTTGCTTCCTCTACGACACGGCAAGAATATATTTATTTGCCACTTCTCTCCCTCGATTTCTGTCCCAAAATTATTGTCATATTCAAATAGTAATTAATTTTCGTACCACTTGTAGTTGTACCAGTTGTAGTAACTTAGCAGTACCATTGATGCCAACACTGCGGTACTGCTAAGTTAGCAGTAACTATCAGTGAGACGAAAATTCCACCCAATCATTACAAATTTATTAATAATTTATTACTAAATAATAATAATAATAATAATAATAATAATAATAATAATAATAATAATAATAATAATAATAAATAATGGATACCCAGTGATAGGCCTCCTTGGGCCTCTTAGGGCCTCTCTTAGTGGATATTGATTGTGGGAGGAAACGGGAGAACCCCGAGAAAACCAACGCGAACACGGAGAGAACCCATCGAAACTCTATCCGTATCCACATACTTATCCTCTGTCCGACCCGGGGATCGAACTCGGGACCTCAGAGATGGGAAGGCTGCTGCGCTAACCACTGCGCCACTTCGCCCTGCACAACAATTTTAACATATGGTAAATATTAATATATTTGACCCCGAGAGAGAGGGGGGGATGAGAGAGAGAGAGAGAGAGAGAGAGAGAGAGAGAGAGAGGGCTTTATTAACATTATTTTCTTAACACTATATATTTTTGACTTCTTGTTTTGGGCCAACGAATACGCTGCTGGCGGGGTTTTCTTCTAGTTGGAAAAACCATATATACAGTAAATACGAGAACAAGGCTAATATATTCATGAATGTATCTGACCGTCAGACCTCATCACAACTAACCCTGAGGTAATTATACTGTATAAGTTATGCAAAGATATTCCACACGGTTGGAGTGCAAATGGAGCCGTATGACTTCCCGAAAAGGTGAGGGAGAAGCAGACCCGTTACTCACGTTTTGTTTGGGTGCAAATTAGATGTGAGTATTAGATGGCCACGGTGCAAGTTGTGGTGCCCAAGTTGTTGCTCCTACTCGAGAAAAGTCTGGGAATGAAGATGGGTCAGCTCATTTGGGGGCTTTCCTTTTTGGCATTTGCTGTGTTTCTAGTCCCTCAGACTGTAGCCGCGGATAGTACACTTCATCAACCAAGATGTAAGTACTGTAGCAGGGGGGCTGCAACTGGGGAGATGGGTACATCGGGGTACATTGTCAATTTGTCACCCCATTCGTATTGGGGGAAGGGATGGGTTGCGCTTCCCTCAATGTGCTTCCGTATATGAGCTCAATATTATTCTGAAACATGGTATAAAACCCTGCCTTCTACATGTAGTCCTAGGGTTGTTCCGGAGATATCACTACCATCACAAACATCGCCGTCATTCCCGAGAACCTTGTGAAGCTAGCTCTGATCGCAAAGGAACTTGTTTGTCTGCCAAAGATTGCTCCGAATTTGGTGGAATTTCTTCTGGGCATCATGCGTGTGCTTCTGGAGTCTGCTGTCTTCGTAAGCCACAATATGCAAATACTGTATGTCCTTACACAAGTTGGGTATATTTGCAGTGAGTGTGACTTGCGGTCAGGAGACCAAGGTAAATAGCACCTATTTTTCAAGCCCTGGCTTTCCGGAGACCTTCACAGGAGCGAAACGATGTAAGGTAACCATACAGCCATGCTCTTCGTCCGTATGTCAAGTGAGTATAGCTTAGCCATTGTGTGCATGTGGCCAACTCACAAAAGTCAGGTGACAGATTTTTCACATTTTGTCAAGTAGGTTCGATTGGACCTGGACGTGTTTGTAATAGCTCCACCAGATGCTGAGGGAAATTGCCGGACCGATATTTTTACGGTATCTGGGACACCTTCCCCTGTGCCTCGCCTCTGCGGACTCAACAGTGGACAACATCGTAAGTCAACAAGTAATGATTAGGTATTCAAAAATAAAATTAACCTGCTCCATTTTGTCTAAAATTAAATCACAAAGTTATTCTGCACGTATTAGGGTCTCATTCCTGGTTATGCAGTTTATGTAGCACTTGAGCGGGATGGAGGTCCTTTGATACTGACTGTAGATGTTGGAGCAGGCACGTCTGTTGGACGCCGTTGGAATATTCAGATTACTCAAATTGCCTGCCCTGGTCAGCTCCAGGGTAAGTATAGGACTATTATAAAGATTGTTGATGCAGAGCAATAACATTTTAAAAGCGGTCGGAATGTGATTTTTAAAAATGCATAATGTCCTGTACACTACATTAAATTAAACAGCCCCGTCTGGCTGCCTCCAATGGTACCACGGGCAGACTTCAGGTGTAATACGAAGCTTCAACTATCACCGAGAAGCCTCCGCAGCAAGAACTGAATGTAAGATGTTATTTTACAATAAATATAGGCATCCTCCTTCCCCTCTACTACTACTACTACTACTACTACTACTACTACTACTACTACTACTACTACTACTACTACTACTGTCCCGATCATCATCCACTGAACATTTTGCAGCGGGTAGAACCGGAACCAACGAATTAAGCGGTATGCATTATGGAGCCTGCCTGGACACAATCCAGGGTTACTGCCTGACAGAGTGGTCACCAATGCCGGATAACCCTTACACTTTTTCCGTGTCTGGAAATACGGAAACTGTTCCCCCGTCTCAGTTAGGTAAGAAACACGCGGTATCCTGTATGTCTCATAAGTAAAGATCTTTGTTTACATGTAGGCACGGCTGCAGCTTCCATCAACGGTTCGGACTGCACGGCTGATTTTGTAATTATTCCAGACGCCCGGCTCTCATCTAGTGGATTATCTTCAGCAAGTGCTGATCGTTTTTGCGGAAATGGGCTGCCTAGTCTCCTCAGTAAGTCGGGTCTTTACGACAGAAGTAGAGCCTACTGCTGGCGAAATGAAATTGTGAGTCCTTGATGATAATAATACACTTCAGCAATGAATATAATCATCAGACCTGCCCATAACAACTTACCAATGTTGTTCTTCCCTCATGGCATAAGTGGGCAGGACTAGTGTTGCACAAAAACGGCCGGAAATCTCTGCCGGGAAACCTCCCCCCCNCCCCCCCCCCCCCCCCCTACAAATCAATTTTTCCACAAATTATTTGGCATTTTTTTTTTCCTCTTATGAAGTCACAGGTAGCCCCCGGTTTACGAACGACCCGAGTTACTGCGATCCGTATACTTACGAACGGTATTATAACGGCCAATGCTCCACGGAAGGAAAATTTATGATGATTCCTCCACTTTTAATCACTTCTGCGATACGTTGACCGACACCAAGTTCCATATAATAATACTGTATTTTTAAGTAGGCCTAACAAGAAATTGGGTCTTCGAGCATGTAAGCAGACACACATGACGTTAATGATTCGTTGGAGCAGAATCGTTACGCTGTACGTATATAATTATATATCAGACTTAACTAATGGACATTTTCAGTAACGTAACCCCGTTCGTAGACCGGGAACTACCTGTATTATATTACTGCGCTTCTTTAAAAAATTCAGATCTTATTGTCAACAACCAAATATCCAGGAAATGAACATGTCGTTGTCAGCGATTTTCTGGGGAATTCACACGGAGCCAATCATTGCAACATATTTCTGCAAGGATTCATCGAGTAATTCAGGCAGACACGAGGCAAAATAATATTGCAATAATTTTTCGAGCCTATGTTAGAAGTTATTCAACTTAATTATGAAAAATGTTATCAGTATAGGCCCACGTCGGAGTTCAAAACCGATTAATTTAAAACGAATCATGCAGTTTCTGATGATAGTATATGTGTTTTGAATGAAACAACACCAGGTAACCTTTTGTCATTGGTTACACTAAATTTGATCAATAATGAAAAGTTCCTTGATAATATAGCTGGAGAAAATGCATCTTTTAAATTAGAAAAAACTAAAGTCCAATAATTTCTCCGGCTTTTTTTTTTGGGGGGGGGGCCGTTAATCACTAGGCAGGACTGATGCGTTATATTCAGTGATGTAAAAGCATCGTGTTGGGGTCACAGCTTCCTTGCTCCAGCAGTATTTAAAGCTGAGTAATTTGTCTTCATTACATGTTGCATAATTTCTAGCCAACTCTAAACCTGACGTTCTGACTGTCGTCACAGATTCCTCAGAAGAAAGTGGTCCAGATACAGCCAATAGAGGATTCGCCATTCTTTTCAGACAATTACCATGTAATTAGCCATAGTGTTTTTAAGTATAAGAAATCATTCTTTGCAGAAATACATATTTATTCCATCCTTACATATTATTTAACAATGAAAATACCCCTCTAGGCAATTATACCTCTTATATCAGTGTTGCCGTCAAATATCCTTGGATTGCCCATTGTGAATTATTATCCCCACTTGAATATGAAATGAAAACCATAATGTGGGCCAATGGCAAAAATCTACCACAAGCTTCCAGCATAGTGACGTAGAAGGAACCCAGCAGCAAACAGAAATGCAGCTGCCAGAGCGATCATGATTGCACGAGGTACTTTCGACCAATCCAGCAGCCATGCAGAAGCCACCATTCGACGCAGAGTCTTAAACCTTGATTTGTCCTGGTAAGGCGGGTACCGAGCCTTGACCAAGGCTTCTCCTATTTTAGACAGGTCTCTCTTGACCACAGGACGCTGGTGCGAGAAGGTCAAGAATGATTGGTGTCCATGGTAACTTCCCATTCCACTCTCGCCAACACCTCCAAATGGAAGCTGTTCCACCAAAAATTGAGGGAGTAGCTCATTCACGCAAAGCTGTCCAGAAGACGTACCATTCTCAAAGCACTTCAGCACATCGTTTGATTCGCTCATCACGTAGATACACAGTGGCTTCTCTCTAAATGAATACAGAGAACGTGCATTTAAAAAAATCTTATGGTGTTTCATCATTTACCCATACTTTGAACATCTGTCTCACTATATCAGTTTAAGCATATAAAATAATTTAGAGCGTTTTCGATACAAATATAGGAAAGAAAGTGCGTATAAATCAATGAGGCACCTTTTAGATATAAACTGGATGGCTTCTTGGGGTGAATTGGCACGCATTATGGGCAGAATCGGCCCGAAGATTTCACCTTTCATAAGGGCATCGTCTTCCTTGACATCCACAACTATGGTTGGTTCCACCCACCGTTGGTTCGGTTCGCTCTTGCCTCCAAATGCCACTTGACCCTTGGTGCTCTGCAGGAGATTTGTTACCCTCCTGCAATTTTGAATTTGAAACATGCTTTTATGAAACAGAAGAGTGTGCAGTAACTGTATTCATACCATAATAATTATGATGATCAATAATTAAGGCTTAGCATATATCTTCAGAAGACGTAAATAATAATTTTGTAGGTGTTTAAAAACATATTCTTACTTGAAATGAGGGTCAGAAACTATCCTGCAGAGATCTGGAGATTTCGACAGCTCCTGTCCATACATGGAAGTTAATATTTTGGGGGCTAGCTCTACGAGGCGTTTTTCCACTTTGGTACTGCACATAACGTAGTCAGGTGCGATGCATATCTGGCCCAAATTCACACATTTGGCCCACAGCAGTCGGCGAGCTGCTACTTCTAAATCCGCTGAGTCGTCAATGTATACAGGGCTGTACAAGTTCATCATCGTTAGTCATAGTCTAACTTATTACGTGTGGGAAGAAGCTTCAATAATGCAAGGTAAAGAAACAGTGCCATTGCAATCGTGAATGGAACCCTGTCCATTATGACAGTGACAAATTACTTTTTCAGCGCATATTGGCAAAAGGTGAAGTGACTGAAATAAAATATCAGTGCTCGTGATTTTGGGCTTATGATAGTACACAACATTTCCAACCTCTTTCCTCCCAACTCCAGAGTAGTAGGCGTAAGATGTTTAGTGGCAGCAGCATGAACCAATCGGCCAACATTAGCCGAACCAGTGTACAAGATGTAGTCAAAGCGCTGCTGCAGCAGTTTTTCTGATTCTTCCTTTCCGCCTTCAACAACCACATAGCACTCCTGAAACAATCATTCGGTAGTCTATTTCAGTAGAAATTACTTGTATTTCACACAGTATATTACTGTCAGAATGAGCGTGG
>JYFJ02004927.1:0-28368 GCA_000934665.2 Catajapyx aquilonaris | reverse complement strand
CATATAATAATATAATATAATATAATATATAACACAATATAACATACAATACTATATAATATATAATATATAATATATAATATGTAATATAATATAACATATAATACAATCTAACATACAATACAATATAATATACAATATAATATAACATAATATATAATACAATATAATATATTTAATAAGGATAAAGGATAAATATAATCCTTGAATTAATTAATTTGTTCATCGATTTACTGAGTAGCTTGAATGTTTAATGGTCCACAGATTGGCTTATTAGCATTAGGATGGCTGATGGACAAAGACGCTTTGATCATCACCATGATACAAATCTAATTATTGTGTAAAATGCGGAAGTAAGATCTCTGGGTTACATTTATCCATAAGGTTGAAGATCTTACGCAGCCCAGTCTTGTTTCAGTAATTTCTATCCGTTACTTGGATCTTACTTTCCTTTTTTTACAATTCCGTAGGGAATTAGTTTTTGTGATATTACTACTGTATTAATGGAGAACTGGTCATATGAGAACGTGGATGTCCCCACTCCCCCACCTCCCCCACTGGCTTACAAGATGAAGTGCTCTAGAGCAGAGCACTATAAACAAACGGGACAAAAGCGCCACAAACTGAAGCGATATGTCCGAATTATACTGAGGACATCTTCCGATTATCCGTGTTTTCCGATTATCCGGCGACACCCGTGCAGTCAGTCATTAGCCCGGATAATAGGGAGTGCGGTGCAAGACGTACTATAGCTTATTGGAATCTATAAACTACATACTGTTTGGACTTGAAAGAAAATTTGATTAAACCATGCCATCAGTTACAGCGGTATTCAAGTTTAACACACCAGCAGCCTATAATGAAATCTTGTCTCAACCTTGGCCTGAATGTACAGGGTGTTTCATGATGAATGCAACAAAATCTAGGTTGACATCAGTGGTAAACGTGGTCTCTTAGTTTTCGAAGTCCAGTTACGGCAAGTTACTGAGTCATTTCCTCTCTTCTCGGGCTGAAAAAGACTATCTGAGACCATGACGTATAGGCCTCATATAGGCCTACTGTGTGTGTCCAGTTTTATATTCCGCCAATATATCTGAGAACCCTTAAAAGTAACTGTTTTAAAGTAACAGGATTACAATAGAGTAATGAGTTGATACCAAAAATATATAAAGGCTGGGCATTTCAAATCTAATAGCCTACCATATTATATAGTACTGGGAATCACATGGAAGCCTCAGGTTTTACCTCCTCCGGCGATGGACTGTTGACTCCAACGACAACTCAAAAGGACACAATAATCGCAGTTGCTCATCCTTACATATTTGTTACGGACTGGGTCCTCAAAACCATACAATAATCTTTAAATGAATGCCAATGTCATATACAGTATATTAAAGGCAATTATAATCACATCCGGCTTCATAATCGACATGATAATATTTGCAAGACATTTGCTGCTGTTATCGTCAAAACAATTTAATAAATTAACACTATCTTGTGCTGCATAAATGAGTTGCATGTGTTTTAGTTAATTAACATGCTATTATTGTGCAGATCATATCAGATCAATATGCCCACACCCATAAGAAATGGTTATACCCCTGAGGCAAATGAGCTCCATTATCGTGACCAAAAATCCAAGGCTATAGAATTATAATTAAATATCTATCAGATAGTCCACTAAATATCATACCATCTCCATTTTCCCCGCATTAAATTGATCACCCATCTTTCTCAACCTTGTTGTTAATTAATGATAATGATATAAGACAAACCTGCTTCAGGCCGCAGACTTGATGTGGTGTGGAAGGGTCGAAAGGTTGCTCTCCAGAGCTCAGGTACTTTCTTTTGACAGTCAACGTGTAGCTGGCCAGGACCCAGGTGTCGCTTGAGGTAGTTGAGACGACTAGCAGGGACAGCTTAGTAGTACCCAGTCCTAATGTTACGTTGGTTGGCCTGGAATTTAATATCAGAACATAAGTGCCTATTCACTGATTAGTGCCTTAAACGACCAAAAAAAAAAGAACTAACAGTGTGACTCCAAACTTGTCATCCAGACGTAATTCAACACCGCATCTAGTCGGTATCCCACCAATCCTGATCATAGTGAGATCATATGGCACATGAGCTGTGTAGTCAGCCCATAAGGCATTAAAAGCTGGATGAATGACTACACGAGGTTCAATCACCAATTTTTGGAGGTACGCTGCCGTCGACATGTCTGGAACAAAACACCTTGGTTAATAGTTGCTCAGTGCCCTATACACCAGAGTAGATTTTACCTGTAAGACAGTCGCTCCTCTCAACTTCCTTCTCGTCGTCATCCCTCTGTCCCTTGTACTGCATATTACGTACTTGGAACCTGCGTACGTGTAACGACCCAATTTTATATTCAAATTAAGTGTCTGGTCGAATTGTAAAAGGCGGTATCGACAATAGAATTTAACAGAAATCCTGCGTGCACTGCCATCTATGAGGCCATGTGGCATCCATTGAGCTTCTCCCCCATTGCAACCCTCCCATCTACTGACGGAATTTGAACATCGACCACCAAACCGCCAGATTTGAACCCACCTGTGAATATCGTTAGACATGGCTATCGGATAGTCGTCTTCGTTGTCCTCTTCATTCTCCTTCTCTCTGATCTGCTGACTTGAAAAGTAACTCTCAATGTCTGTCAGTACGTAGTGCATGTCTGCTGTTGAGTGCCTGTATTTATTTCTGAAACAATATCCCTTTAAGTACATTGAGCATATTAGTACACTTTTGAACAGTACCTAGACACTTTGTGGGCATGAGGACGCTCCATTTTATTCTGCAACCTCTCCACAGCATCAGACACTGAATTTCCTTCAGGTGTTGGATACAGCCTTCTGAATCCACCAATAGATGAAAATTCGCGTCTGGACTCCAGCATGAACTTCAGGTCCTCTTGAGTCAAGCAGAAATCATGAGCCAGAAGGCAGCTAAGTCCGGTAACACCTGCAATGATCCATCACAATCACTGACCTGGATATGACCTCAAGAATGCCAGCACTCACCTAAATCTCGGGATTGGGTAAGATGAGTGAGAGCAGAATGGACGTGTTGATGAATTGGCTCCGGTGAGAAGACAATTCCATGGACGTCTTTCAGTAGACTCTTCCTCAATCCATCAGCTGGGATGGGACTCTCCTGCATGCTAGGTTGACCTGTGACCTCCATGACAAAAGGGTGCAGGGAGGAGTTGTAGAATAGCTCTATTCCCAACAGCTGGAAGCAGTTTGGGGCATATGACTCGGCTAACATGGAGTCTACAACCAGAAGGAGGTTCATCAGGAGGGAGTCGGTCCTTTCCGACGATTCTCGTATAGCATCGGGTCCTTGCAGTTCCGACATTGCCTGCCACAACTGCGAGGTCAGCCATGTTTTTCCTGAAATCTGCACCAAGTTTGAGTACCAAATGCGCCCGAAAATGGGGCTGTCCTGTACCTTTTTGAACCCTTTACTAGCATTGTATCTAAAATGCACCAGTCCATCGTTGTAAACATAGGCACGGAGCGGGGAAATGGAGGTAATAAGCACGTAAACTTGGACGCTGACTGGGTACCCCAAGACCCTGAGCTGGTTAGGAATGAACTCTTGCACTACACTCTCCTCGTTGAGAGGAAACCTGCAAAGTTGGAGGAGGCAGAGGTCAAGGTCAGCCTTACTGCCATCTACCAGCCACTCACTGTTTAAGTCTGACTCTCTGAAAGAAGTCTGTTGTGGAGAAGTGCTGGAGGCGGGCTCCTGGAAGCGTGGGTTTGAGGACCCAAGAAGTGGAAGAGGCTCTTCCGTCGGCCTCGTTGAGCAGATCCTCGAAGCGGTGAGGAAGAGGGAAGCAGAGTGGTCCCAGAGGGTTGGATGCCCTCTCCAGGGTCCTACACAATCCGTCCTTACGCCAGAGCATGTTGCGGATACCAGGGATCTTGCTCACCTGTTGGAGCAAAGAGTGAGACAATGCCCTGTCCAACCATGGTCAACCCACCTTCTGGCGAGGGTTAAGTTGGAAGAGGTCCTCCTGGTTGAAGCACTCGCCTTTGTCCCCATCGGTGAATGCCAGGCACAGGAGGAGTGACCAGCCGTCTTGTCTGGTGGTGTTGCTCTTGCGGAGGTACGCTGAGGAAGGGTTGCGGTCCACCTTCCATGTCCAACCCATCTCTTCCAGGACTTGGGCATACATGAGGAGGTCGCGGTTGATGGCACTGCTTTGACCCCGAACTAGCGCCCATGGTGGGGTTAGCTGCAACAACTGCTCCTCTTCCAGCTGAAAATAAGATCATTCATTATTTTCATAAAATCGCAGGCAGTGTCAATATAACTGTATTATCAGCCCAGAGAAGCGTAAATAAATCTCGTAAACAAATATTTACACCGTCCAGACACAACTGGATTTACAAACGATATTTCCGATTTCAATAACACATATTGTTTTGCCGAATATTCTGGCAGCAGTTGTGCTTAAAAATGAAATGTCTGGTGCTCCATCATGTTGCCCTTGGCCATACAAAACGGTTACATTTTCATTCACATGGACCTTTTGTGTACACACCATTGTGATGTTACGCCAGTTATTCAATCAACAAAGCAGTGGTTTAGTGCGGGAAACACGCCGCAGTAGGATCCCATTTGGCTCTAACAAACAGTAGGAAAG
This sequence comes from Catajapyx aquilonaris, assembly GCA_000934665.2. Classification (NCBI taxonomy): domain Eukaryota; kingdom Metazoa; phylum Arthropoda; class Diplura; order Dicellurata; family Japygidae; genus Catajapyx; species Catajapyx aquilonaris. Next base: position 23,693 of record JYFJ02004927.1, on the reverse strand, counting down.
TGACCTCCTAAGACAATAGCACCCCGCGAAACGGTGAAGAGACTATTGCTATCCATTCTCCCGGAACAAATACGGAGGAGGTCGCCGTCGAATCATTCCTCATCTGTCACTAGACGCGGCTAGAAACCAATTTGAGGGTGGGCTAGTGGGTGGCAAATGGCGTCGCTTTGTCCCGGATGTGACGGATTGTGATCCCGGATGAAAGAAAGATGTCACCCCCAAAGTCTTGGCCCGGATTATGCTACAACCACCCCCAAAGAATTGTAAGGTTGTTAGACCATGACGATACTATCGCTCTTGAAAACCCGATGGAAACCTTACAGGTGTATCGTACTTGATCCCTCGGACTTAATCTTCGCGGCATTGATCGAAGTGTCTGGGAGAACCCACCCTCCTTTATCTCCCGGTTTAAAAAGACAGAGGCTTAGAGAAACGTACAAGTGGAACCCTTTTTGGGACGGGTGCCCCACATTGTATCCGGGCCGTTAACGGTCATCAATCACCCTTGGCTCTACGTAACTTATTAGAACCGGTTGCGAGTTTGAAGGAAATCGCATGCGGATACACAATCAGGCTGAGTCTCCCAAAGACAAAGCAGTTCATTTTTCCTTGACAATCCTTCCAAGGTGGGCGTAGAAAAATGGCGGGTGTCATGTAGCCGCAGCTCGAAATGAATTATCAGACGCAAAACGCACCCGCTTTGTTCCGTTCAACAATGGCGTAGAATATTGCGACTTTTGATGTCGGTTGCTGTCTGATTTATATCGTGCTACCCAGAAAGGGGACCGCCGTGCAATTTGGGTAAGTATCGCACAAAACACACGTACCTTTGGGGGGTATCAGGGCATTAATAATAGAGCGCCCTCTACGGGAACCCCCCTCTCGCTCACACAATTGACGTGGAGCGCATTCATACGACTCTGCCGCATACGGGGGGCGGTCGTGAGGTTAAAAACCCTTCAAGAATGACCCTACTTCACCTCAAAATTGACACCAAACAAAAATAAACGCTTCGAACAAAATGTCGTTAAAAATAACGCTTTCGAACAAAAATACGTTAAAAATAACGCTCTTGGCCAAAAAATACGTTAAATATAGCGCTTAACGTCCCGAACGTTCCAGCGAGGCGAAAAATGTCATGGCGGCAATACCATCTGCAAAGCCTCCAAAAGAAAATGCGTCTCCATCAGAAAGTCAAGTGAATAGCTGCTTATCGAGATCCTAAGACTCCCCTTTTTCTCACTCGATCTCTCGGACCAGATTCACTCCGTCTTATTGGAGTTCAGCTCGTTTCCGAAAGGAGACATTCGGGCCTGGATAAATAATTAAGGGCTTCTTCGAACCTTGTATTTGTTTTCAGAGGAGGGTTTCCCTTTAGAGGAGCTGCACCAGTGGGAGGTTGGACACGTTTCCTTGGCGGGATGTTCGGAATGAGAAGAGTCTCCTTGAGGGGAAAGGAGATCTGGCCACAATTTTGGCCTGCGATTCGATATTCAGGGCCTGGTGTTTGTATGGAAATGCAGTAGCAGTAGCAGCTAATTAACCGTCTCGTGCATCTTGTTTTTTTGGGGATGGAAAATATTGTACAGTGTCTTCAAGAGGATTAAATTGATCGAGAGAAAAGGTCGCTCGGAAGCTTCGAACTAGACTAAACGGATAAGTCTTGATCAGTTAGGCTGCAAACTTAATCTAATGGCACTTCCGACAGCTTGAAGCGCGAAGGGGTAACGTCGTTAGCGGAATCTCGTTTTTCGGATCCGGAAACGCAAGAGGGAGGTGGTCCGGTGTAACATTTTTACATTTTAAAAAATATGTTCTACTACAGGGGGTCTGACATCTTTCGGCAAAAAAGTCGTCCGCGGATTGGTGTGGAGTAGCAGCAGTGCATAAACTTCTGCCTCGATGACAGAATGTAACTGGGTCATGTCATGCGGAATTCAGGCTTAGTTTCTGAGCTTAAATTATTCGCACAGTCCCTAACCCCCAGCATGCAGAGATATCTGCTAACGACTATTCGATGCGCATCACAAATCACTTTTGTTTGGTGCTGAGTGTCGCAGCAAACAACCTTCTAATGATGCTTCACTTGTTGTCAATATTGGTGTTTAGTACTCGGCTGGACCAAGCCTGGTTGACAAAGGTCCGGTTCTGGTCCATTGCAATATTTTCCATGAAAATTCCTCAGGAGCGAACTTTGAAGTCGAGTGTACTGCATACTGTCCCTAAGGCAAGCCTAAAAAGATGTCACAATCCGGGCTCAGCTTACTGTAAACACCGTGAGCCCGTTAACTGCTAAGTCGCCGAAATTATAAACTCATTAAGGCTCTACTTTGTGCCTGGAAGCAAGCTGCTCCCTGGCTCTATTTCTTAGCGATGCAAGCCCAAACACGTAACTAGAAACGTGCGCAAGGCCTGGAGGGGACATGGGGGGGCAAAAAAAGGTTGATTGGGATGACCTGGACTTTTTTCGGTGGGGATCGAGTCCGAATGTCAATGATTGTGGTGGAGAGGACTACGGATCGGGACGATCCCACCCGATCCCCCTACCCGTGGGTCCCCGCCAAAAAAGAGGGGGCCACGGGCAAAAAGCTACACAATCCCTTGCTGGGGGACGTGACAGGTTGGACGACAAGGGTCTCTGTTCATCCCCCGGATTACCCGGAGGACTTTGTGGGGTCTGCGGTGGGACTTTACAGGTCCGGCTTTAATGGCGAACTTTTCGACAACTGTACAGGGTGTGCGAAATTTTTGTTTGTTTGTGTGGGTACGTGCTTTCCCTGAGGGTTGGTTGCAATTAATAGTTAATTAATTATTTTAAGACTGTACGTTGTACAGTAGCAAAATATGACACAAAAGTAAGTTTCTTCTATAATGTGTTTCCATTTATCAAGTTATAGCACCAGCTTTAGAAGCGGAGGAGCATGTAATCCAGAGCTTTTCTGTACCCGAAGCCAGAGTCAAATTATCAACACGCGTTTTTCCTAATGGGGATTTATGCGAGTGAGCTGGTATGCCGCAGCTTCTGAATAAAAACTTTTTCTCTCTACTTCTTTTGCACTATGCGAAAAAATTCAAGAACGATCCATCACGCGATTATTAAGAATTCAAGCCCCAGCCCAAACCCCCCGGTAATGAAGTATTCTCCAAAAAATTGGGACTCGATTTTTTTTTTTCTCTGGTCTCATTCTGAAGCCGGCGCCAATTCGATGCCCGTCGGGGGTGGGGTGGGGTGGTACACCCAGAATACGAGAATCCCTCAAGGTGCCTGTCCCAGGCACATCATATTTTTTCTTCCACTTCAACCTCCCGATCCAGTTCTTTTTCGCTCTCTCACTTCTCAAGCACCTATATAGGGTGAACCGGAAACAATTCACCTTCAAAAATCCATTCATAATGTTCAAAAACAGCCAAATAGTAGGTGACCCAAATATGGCCGCCCGACCGTTAACGGTCATGCGTTATGCCCAGGCTTGATCACGCCCGATCGTCAACAGTAGCCGACAACAGAAAGTGTTATTTACACCCTTCCCTATGCCGGCTCACCCTGTATGGACCACAAAGTTCGCAGCTCCTGCTCGACATCGATCAGTGGAGCTCAAATGAGCATCTAAACTGAAGAATCACTTCCAAAAAAGAGAAGAATTCTTCTCGGGGAGACTCTTGAGGCCAAGTTTCGCGGGGCCGATTCCCGATTCCAATGACCTGGCGAGTCGCCCATCAAGCCTGTCCCTCGCCGATTTATGACGGAGGAAAGGATTCCTTCTGTCCTCTGGAACTCCCGGCCGCTCCCCTGAACTTAACTTGGGGCCGGCGGTAAATCTCTGATTGGAAATGTCCCTCTTATCAATAACACGCCCACGACATCACTTCACCGACTTTCCTTCTCCATTAAGATCTAACTTTGACGGCCTCTTTGAAGATAGTGGGAGGCACCAGCCTCTATATGGTTCTGACTTACTTGAAATTGATACATTTCATATTCGCATAAAAGTGAATATATGACTCTGCCGGCTAACTAGGTTGGATAAATACAGTATGTGATATTTTTTGCATAGGTCACTGTTAATAAGTAGGTCAAAATTGCATTAATTGATCTACAGTCCTACAGTGTACATAATGGTTAGCCCTGCACATACTAGAAAAAAGAAGTTGAATATGGGCTCCTCTGTAGAGTAAATAAAAATATGGTATTCACTATACAAACACGGGCTGGCTGGCCCACGCCATTACGCCTATCGACATATCTAAAAATGATATCATGTAATATTCAGAAACAACGTACATTATAAGACGCAGAATCTGCACAGCCAATCAAATCCCCGCGAATGCACACAGCCCATATAAATAGGCAACAACTATCGAGTTTAATTGCGCCCATTGTATTTATCCGCTTCATGATCTTGCCACCGAGCTCATGAAAACATCGGTTCAGCCATCCGTCGTACCATACACAATCGTACCCATTCTCCAGTCCTCCAACAGAGCCTGCACATTCATACCGACCCCCTCCACAACATTGTCCCCTAGATGAAAAGAGGCCGCGATTTGTAATTAAAGTTGCATTATTAGCTCAAAACCCCTTTTGTTTTGTTTTTTTTCAAACATATGGAGGGGGAAGTACGATGTACACACACATATAGCCCTAATTCCGCTGTGCTTAGCGATGCAACGTCCGAGGGTATTTGAGGTAAAGGCGTGCGGCGTTGGCAACTGTGGGTGTCCTGGCCAGTGCCTCTATCTAGGCCCTATTCGCCGCAAATCCCAGCAATATCCCCTGGGCCGCCTGCGTCTAATCCCCAAACCGCGTGTGAATGCTCCATAAACATTTCCAGTGGGCGCGACCTCAAAGGTTAACCGGTCTCCGCTTCATTTCCCTTCTTTCCTCCGTCGGCTGAGAGTAAACAAGCCTATGCCACACCTACACAACAATACCGGTTTCTGTTACTGAGCAATGTCTAGCACTTAATCCTAAACCTGATCGATCTTTTTCCGTCTTTTTGCATCGATACCCTCTGGGGCTCACCATTTGAAAAGGCGCCACATCTGAGCATGATCGACTCCATTCAGACTGCAATCTTATCAACAGTTACGCTTTTTTTTCTATTTCAAAAGTCCGGATAAGTGAAAAAACTTTTGGGGGTTCGAATAGGTTAATAGGTAATGAAGTAGCTGGAAAAAGAAATGTGGGTCTTAGTCACTGCCAACTTCTTTTTTTTCAGTCTTTCAAGAAGTCTCGGGCTGCTATTGGATTGCTTGAAAACGTTACTTCCGGGGGCGGAAAAAAGACAAGATTTCCTACTCACCTCTCTTAGCAAGTGCCTTAGGTGAGTAAGCGAGAGAGGCTGCTCCTTTTCAGATGTCTTGAAGAAGACCTGAGACTTGGTGGACCTCCATGGTGACGAGGGGTTAGGGGTCACGTTGTAGGAGATATACAGGGATAGGACGGAGAAGGATCCCACCACCAAGAGCAGATCACGGAGTGACACGCTGCTTCTGCACCAACGTCTCCTTCTGTAATGAACAGTTTCTGTTACCACATTATGTTCCTAAAATACAGACTGAGACCCAAATATGGCGGGTTCACTTCCGCCTACTACCTGTTGTTAACGGTCAATCCACGCGCCCGAAGCCAAGCCTGTGAAATACAACCCTGCCCTTTTCACTAAAAACCGACCATCTTTCTGCCGGAAACGCGGTTTTTAGTACAGCTTCAGCAAACCATTTGGTGCCGGGAAACGACAGATTTAGTTTCAACCGTTCCGGAGATGCCCCCGCCATTTTAGTCTGCTTATTATGATAGCCAACAGGGTTTTCAACGTGTTTACAGCCAGTTATGGCAGCAAAAAAATTAACCGTGTTATGAATAGGAGAGTTGTTATGTAGGCCACTACTTAAGTCTTCTGTTTCTCCATTCAGGTCCTTTCTTAGAGCCTGCTTGAGTCATTTGGTCCTCGACCCTTCCATCATAAGAGTCAGTGTGAGACGTGAGTTTGAATAGAGAAGGGCAATTTTTTGGGGGGTGGAAACCCGAAGAGGGTTTCTGGTCGATGGAAGCACAGATCCATAAACATCAGGAGGCTAGAGTGGTTGTCAATTCCACTGACGGGAAGGAATCGTCTTTTCTGATGAATTCCAAATTCAATGGACAAACTCCGGACTGCCATTATCACAGAGATGGATGCTGAAAAATTTCAGACCAAAAAAAAAATAACTCTCTCCAGAAAAATCGTGTCCAATTTCTCAACTTTTGGATTGGATGATTGTTATCGCATCAGTTAGATGAGGCCTCGGAGGATATTGGTGAAAAAGTCTGTTAGTACAGTGGGGGTTATCGTAATTAATCTGCGTAATGTTACACTTCCATTACTGACTGAAGGCGTGATGCCTATATTGATAACGTTCATGCCTTCGACGGTTATAATTACATCGATTATACTATAGAGAATCATTCAGCTTACTCTATACAACTATGGACATTCTCATAGCTGAAAATAGATCCGAGTTTTTTTTGCAGTGTATGGACAAAGCCACCGCAGCCATTCCAATTATAAATTCGCAAGTCATGGACTGTGCCTCATTATGCATACGTTGATTCAATGTGCATTGTACCGAGAGATATTTACATTCCAGGAAAAATTGGTCTATCTGCGTTGTAGATTTAATGCCACATTTAATATGAAGTATGAACATTTCCTTTTTTTCAGTCAATCAGATGGGTTTATCGAACATAGCAATAATGAGCAGCAATTAAAATATAAATAACTTATCGCTTTAACCCACGAAATTTGAATTGGATCATTCTCTAGGTAAGTTCTCATCAGTCACTGGACAATTTCAAGGTAGTAAAAAACTGCACTTCAAAATGACCTATAACGTTCCTATGAGGACCTAACTTAGTCCACATAATATCAAAAACCGACCATACACCACAACAGCCTTTTTCAGCATAAAAACTAGGCACAAAACCGGACTTCATTAACAAACCGCAGGTCCACTGCCGGAAAACCACCGCATGAGATATACTTTACAACCATATTGCGCATGTGCAAATATGCTTGTTTTTCATACCCCCCCCCCTCAAAAAATCGCAGCGGGAGCAGATATTAGGTACTAGCTTTAGCACAAACTATTCCCCCAACTTTAAACGACACGAGAACAAATGACTTTCCATATTTGTCGCGGTCTCATTACCGCTGAGATGTAACAATAGAGGTTCTCTCTTTTGTTTTCCAGCTCAATCGTAACATAAAGGAAACCTGAAACCCGTTTTTTTAGTGACTCCAAAAAAAATGGGGCGTGTTCAGACGTTTTGGGAATTACTTTAAAGCGAAAAAGCTACAGGCGGAAAATTCTAGTCCCAATGTATACGGATAGGGTCAAGTTGTGGGATCGATTCCACTCGACCACTTATGAATAATCCAATATCCCTGAATAAAATAACGGGGTTGGGTCTGGTTTAACTTTATCCTCTCAGGGAACTATGTTCCTCCCACATTAAAAAAAAACTGAACCTAATGAGATCCTATCCTATCAAAGCCTCTAATTGTACCGTTTCCTTTCATTTGCACTTATCAAGTTAGAGTTTTTGTCACGAAACACACGCCAGATTACAGCCTACACAACAATGACTAAAAAAAATTCCGGATGAGAGTGAGCACGTCCTCGTTTACAGTGCACTTGTCAAGAGATAATGTCTCTCCACCCCACATACAGCCCATCATGAAGTGTCAGCGGAAACATGCAGCTTCCTATGTTTTTTTTTTGGGGGGGGGGGGGGGGNGGGGGGGTATGTGACGTCACCAACGCCTGGGTTGCCTAGGGCCGACTCACTGCAAAATTAGCTAAAAAATAATTTCATATCAATTTCAATAAAATCAAGGTGTTACCTAGAATTAGATAATTTTGAAGCGTATTGTTCGATCCGGTATCCAGGGATACGGTATGTCAAAAGTATTTTCATTAGAGTCCCAGATTAAGTGGTAGCACTTGGGAGGAAATAGACAGCAAACGTATATCATTTGTAAAGGTTATTAAATTCCGAGTACTGTACAAAGCGGGATGTCAGGTTGTATTAAGGAAGGTGACCGTTGGCGTCGAATTATACGGGGGCTGCACGTTGCGGCTAAAATAGCCCCAAGTTATATCCGATTCGAAGCTGGTGCAATATCTAACTCGATTTAATGACGGTTCTGGGCATACTTTTGGGATTTTAATATTTCAGATTTTATTTTTTTTGCTGCTATGCACTACTGTAAGCGGACTGTAAAAATGCGGATGCAATATCAATGACGTGCGTATTTTATGTAGCGGCCTAAGGCTTGTAACAGGTAGCTGGAATTTTAAAAAAATATTCTAAACAGTGTTGGAATTTTCCTGAACTGCAAATAATTTCAACTGGAAATACGCTACATACACGATATGTATGATAGATGATGAAGCACCAAAATCATCAAATGTTTATAACCAACAGAATAAACGATCGAAACTATTCCACACATTTTAATCGTTAAATTGCCAGATCACGACCGCACAATCATTAAATGATACCTTTCACCCTCACCTCCACGAATAGTTGAAAAACCTCAATTACATTTGACGTATCATCCATTATAAACGAAATTGTTGGCAGACTTCCACACACATCCTGATTATATCACTTTTCACACCTCTTCCCTTTGAAGTAAGGTTGTGGTAGTCCTGAGACTATCAGTTGCGTGCGTTTATATATCCTCTTACTTTTTTTTTCTTGGGTCTTCTTTTCATCCTGAGACGTGTCAAGCCAAGACAGTTGCCAAGAGCCCTACTCGATTCAACTGCACGATCAGGATGTCATCAGCAGATTGCTATTTCTCCACTTTTTTGCGTGTTCCACTCTAGCCCCCGCGTGTAGTTAACATGGCTACACAAAAAAAAGTTACATACTGCACAGAGCAAGTTAAAGCAGTTTGTATTATATTGCCAACTGCACGCGTTGCCAAAGGTGATTTCAGAACAAATCGTGACGTCTAACTTTTGCAGAGATAAAAGCGGAAGCTCTCCAAGTTTACTTTGTGGAAACAAAACCTGAAATGTAAGGTACATTCTGTTTATGCTACACATATAAGCCGATAAAAGCACAGATCCGGAAGGGTAGGTCCTTAGAAATAATTAAGGGGCTCCTGATGTTACTAAGTCGTACAAAATTGACATTTTGAAAAGTCAGTCGTGCAAAGAGTGACAAGCTTCTCTTACCTACCTATACCGTTTTTCCTAGGGTTAATTCGAGTGTAAACGAACTATCGGCACCGACCAAATCGTGTTGTGGAAACCGCCAGCCCATTCAAAATCGAGCGGGCGGCAACATCTATGGCGAAAATTCAAAGCCGATTGCAAATTCCTACCTCCCGCGACCAGGTTTTTTCCCTTGTGTCCAATTTTTGCCCTCCAGGAGACTGATCAAACCCCCTTTTGAAGCCGTCGGGTTCATAACCTGTCGTTAAAGCATTCTTTCACGCTAAATATTAATAGTGGAAGTTGGAGTCAACCCTACACGTGGTGGTCAGCCCTACACGTGGGGTGGTCAGCCCTACACATGGGGTGGTCAGCCCTCACGTGGGGTGGTCAGCCCTATACGTGGGGTGGTCAGCCCTATTCCAGCGTGGTCATCATGGCGGGCTGGCTCTTTCGGGATTTCGGCGTCTAGAGACTGGCAAGTGAAGTGGAAAGAAGCTGACGCCTTTTCCCTGATTTATTTCATCTGGAAGTTGGCACCGGGAAATAACCCCGGCCCCTTATGGGACTCGCTATCGACAATAAATTCTCACCATCCGTGATAGATGAGGCAATAGGGTTGCGGAAAACATACTGAGTTATACACTAACCAGTCGAGGGCCTAGTCCCTGCTGATAGAGCTGGTTTACGTTTTTGACTTTTTGGCAGATCCTGTCGTGTAGAGCTTTTGTTTTGTGGCGCATTGTCTGATCCGGCATTCATCTGTTTTCGATATGGCTACACACAAATGCGAACATTCACAATCCATAAAAGCAATACATGTTTTGCGGTCCTTTGAGAATAACAAAGGGGGGCAAATTAAAGCGTCATTAATAAATCACTACTTTCGTTTGTACAGTTAACGTCAATAAATTGTGCGTGACGACACCCGGTATGACCCTTCTAAAATCGCATCAGCTACGTCAGCTTCAATAATGATTTGGTATGTAAGTCTTACCAAGTTTCCAACAAGGCCGGAGGGCACGGGGTTTGGAAACTTTGTTTCCAACCCCTCTCTCTTGTCACCCTCGGATCCCATTTCACCTTCTGGATCATTACTTTACAAGGCACAAAATGGTGAGGCTTGCTAATTACCTTGCCGGCGGTTATGGGTCGACCTACAAATCCCACCCTGACCTTACAACGATATCCAATTAGAAGTTCGTTACCACCCGGAGCCGAAGATTACATTACACGCAGATGCAACGAGCTCTATGACCTACTTGAAAACTACCTGCAGCAAGTGGAGAAAGATTTTCAGAACTTTAGCCCATGTTATCGCAGTACTTAGATTTGTAACTCATGACCTCCTCTAAGTCATCATATCTGACCCTGAGGATCGTTCCCAGACAACCTCAAACCCTCTATTGGCCACCAAAAAAATCTAGGTCAAAATTTCTTCGTTTCGACGTATCTAACCACCATCTGCTCTAATTATCAGTTCATCACAGTCCGAAATACCATCCACGCCCTATAACCTATAAATCTTCCCGAGTTGTGGCAACCGTTATGAGGAAGCGTTACCAAGTGAGGACAAAAGTCTTTCAGTTTGAAGCGAGAGTCTTTACAAGTTTTTGAGGGGAAGCCCCCGCAGTTTCGCTTGAAACGACAATGATGGTGATTTATGAAGAAGCGATTAGGAGTGTGGCTGGAACAGTGTTAGAATAGGGCGCCCTGCCCTCAAAAGGTTTCTCCTTCCAGAAATAAAGCTGCCAAGTTCTTTTCATCCAGTTATCAAAATGTGCGAGGAAAGGCATCAGTTAAGTACGGACCGTTGGCATGTGACAAATGCTGTTATTTCTTTGGCAAGTAACGCGATATTCATTACTAGACGGCAAGGTGCGTGCTACGTGCCTGGTTTCTCCCCCAGCAGCAATAGATGGCGACAGTAATGGAACGCGTACGTCTCTCCCGCCATCTGCCAACAGGAGCGTAAAATATGCGAGTAGCTGTCGCCATCTGTTGATCCGAATGGGAGGCAAGTCACGTGACATTGCGCAACTGGTTTCTATTCTCAAGATAGTAATGGACCCATTCTTATGCACCCCACAAGATACTGGAGGGGAAAAAACTTTGCCATCTGGTGGCTGGAAATGAGCAGCAGTGAAAATAATCATGCACATAACTGTCTCCATCTGTTGCTCCGAAATCCTGACACCAGAGTAAACGTCGATCCTTTCCGCAATATTTCAAAAACCTCCAGTCCACAATAATCCGTGTGCCGCGGCCATTGTAGCCAGACGAATGTGGGACAATTCGTAGCAAGCTGTTAGAGCCGAAAAGTGGTGGCCAGACCTCAAGCCGTGGGGTCGCCGTGGAAATTGCGAGTGATGATATAATGCCTTGCATTCCCCAAAAGTGGAAGGACCCTACCCCCCCTTAGTCCAAACTATGCCCTTCCTTCCTGCCAACCATTTGTCATTTTCAGGCTTCATCTAGAGACCTTGATGAGGCTTGGAAAAAAGCCCTCTACAAAATGGCCTTATGACGCTTATGTTGGTGGCCAGATAAAATTAAAACTTTCAAGAGTAGCCACATGCTTCCTTCTAAATTCGGATCCCCCTCAAGTCTTCATAAAAATATACCACAATCTTTTTAATGGATACCAGATATACTGAAACCCCTATGCAAATATTGATAGAGTCATAGGAATCACATCGCTGGAGGTTATTTCCCAAAAAAAACACACGCCCGTGGGTAACTTTATCTCCAACTCCCTATGCTCTCCAGGATTGAGTTTCAATAAGCTGGTTTTCTTCCCAATCGAGGAATCCCTTTCAAGCCTTCTCTGTTCCAATATCTGAGACTCAGATTCCCACGCAAACGCGTACTGTTACGAAGCGCCCACAATCGGCCTGCGAGGTGATATTGCCAAATCTTTCTTCCATATCGGAAACTTGGGGAAGGTGTAAGGGCAAAAGTAGGACCGCTTATTGATTCGAGTTTCTCAAAAAAAAAAGGGGGGGTAGGGTTCTAGCTATGCACAGATGCGATTCTAGGCGAGAAAAGAAACATCGATGTGATTCCAACAACGCCTTTGCGAGGTTTGGTATCTTTTTGTGCCATTTTTGGCCTCGGTGAACAAAAAGGGGACCGAGTTCTGTAAGGTAACGTGAAGAAAGCTATAAGGTAACGTGAAGCAAGCTATAAGGTAACGTGAAGCAAGCTATGTATATCAATGGGGATTATGCCTAAGAATGAGGATGGCTTTGGGGGGGGGGGGGGAANNNATTCAGATATGTAATATTCATTCAAATATTCATTGCAATAATAAGCAATTTTTGTGAAAGTTTGATGTGTACTCAAGTGGCCAAATTTTTATATGAATAAGTTAGAGTATGTTGTGAACTATATTCCCAACACGACTGGAGCTAAAATTAATCCAAAATCATAGCGATCGATCCTATTAAAATTAACAAAAAATTGCGTCGTGGTCTAGCTATCAAATAACAATTTTAACCCTGTTAAGATAAATCAATTTGTACTGTATCAGAGCTCGTTACCTTTGTTAACGCCGCAAAAAATCATACTTTCATACCCCTTTAATTGAAGTACTAAATTCATAATGGTCGGCAGTGGCATCATACACGGTACGTCCTGCTTGCATTGTGACCGTTACACCTCTTTATCTTCTAGGACCATAATTACTCCCTCTGTCATAAAATAACACAGCGATAATTAGCATTTTGGCTCGTAAAGGACACAAATGATACATAAAGACGCCATTGTCGAATTAAAGGGAGTAACTCGATTGCAGCGCTCTCTGGAGAAGAAAAAAAATAACGGTCAAAAAAAATCCGTTACAGTTTTCATGGACTCCAGAAATATGCTCTTGCACTTTGGAAACCACTTGACAACCTGAAGAACAAACGCCGGTTCCCAAAATTGAATTTCGGACCCCATTACTCTCGGCGGAGGAAAGACAGCTGCACATGATCCGTGAATTATAAAGCGCTTTGACTTGGAAGAGAAAGGAGATACCGGTAGGAAAAGTGTTACACCGCTTCTATAAATATGGCTAGTTTCACATAGTTGGCCAAGGGGTGCAAATTGCATTGCAGCTCACCAAACCCTGACATACCGTACGGTTATTGAATTGATTATCGTTAACACTTCCACTATGTCAGCTATGCAGGTTCAATCATTTCCGCTATTGGCCCTCATATTTAATGTAGTTTCTTACAACATTTTTTTGTGCAAAAGTCAAGTGACTTTTGGTTAAATCAATAGCTGTTCGTCAGATCTGATGGGAAATCGGGATGATCCAGATCACTTACGGCCTATAGGGGGGAAAGGCAATGTTTGAAATTGCCTCGAATCAATTTATCCCCCCTAGGTTCCATACCCCCTTTTGCCCCCTACACCCCTTCCACTCCCGGAAATTGTGGGAAAGTTGGGTAGACCCCCAAAAGCCCACCCGAAACATTCCCCGAAAAAGACCCCCCCACCCAACCAACACCCCAACCCAACTCAAGCTATTCGCAACATCACAAAGATGATGTCTTTTGACATGGAAATTACCATTCTTGGCCTTAGATATCCCCTAGCGGCCTTTGCTGTATATACGTGGATATGTATATATGTAGGAGGCGGTGTGGAGGAAATAAATGAGAGGCCCTTTTCATATCTCTTTCCCTCTGAGTTGACACCATTTCAAAAGGGACGACGGGCCATTGTCAACCCGATTTTGCACCACCCTAATCTCATTTGGGTGTCAACGCATTCAGGTGAACCTTAACGGTGAAACACATGTACAAGTGTACTAATAATTAGTAATCTGATACGAGGAATTAATTGCAATTATTGCAATTAATTCCTCGTATCAGATTCTTCTGTTCTGGTCTTACAAGATAATTTCTCTAATAATATTGTAAGAGTAAAATTGATGAAAAAAATTGCTAAGTCATGCCACGATGTTAACATGTGCAGCCTTCATTTTAAAAGCCTTATTAATATCTCAACATATGTTATAACATATGTTATAATTTCAAGGGCAGAAGAGCAGTGTTCAGGGACTGCTCAGCCATTTTGCAAGAAATGATCGACGTAACTAACCTGTAGAATTGAAACTAAGTTCGGCAGGACATTTTGTGCTTGGTTTTTGATTAACTTGTGAAAATAAATAAATTCTGAATGACATTCCCAAAATAGATTCGCGTGCACACTCTATGGCGCTTTTACAGGTTTCTATTCTTTTTAGCACAAATGTTACATGACAAAGTTTACGAAAACTTGGCCAAATTGCCTGACTTTATGGTGCCAAGAAAATGCAGTTATCGCCAACTCGCGAGAACATGAAGTTGGCAAATTTGGGCAATTACACAGTACCTGAGATATTTTGAAACACATTTCGGCCTATTGTCCAAACACCTTGCTGGCTTCGTGCAAGAATTTTTGAATTTTCTCCAAGGATAATGTACTCGTACAGTTGAGTCCTGTGCACTAAATTGAGTGAATATGTCACAAATGTTCTTTCGTACTTATCGTTTTACGTAAAGACCATATGAGTAAATCTGCATATTGATGGGATCTTAACACATCATAATGTCTGGATTCGAACATGTGTAAAATAATTATTCTACTGAGACTGACCAATACGTTCCACGCAAGGTTCCACGTGCCTCCATATCCAACCTCATCTGCATACGGACAGCGAAAGACGGCTGGTAGAGATAGTGAGAGGCCAGTACTCCAGTAGCAACCAGCGGTAACGACAGCACGAAGATGAAACTCCTCTACTTTTTGCTTGCTCTTCTTTTTGTGAGCAATGTTCAAGCAGGTAATGTGTGCAATTTTTATTTGCTCCTAATATTTGCAACTGAAGATTAACAGTCTATAACTGTCTTTGATAGCCGATAAATCTATTCGCTAAACATTTTCAATTATCAGTTCGAACCCACTGTATTATGTCTTGTAACATTCAAAACCTCGCACTTGTATTTGTGCATATCGCTACATATCCGAAGAAACATGCGTGCAGATAAGGTCCTACTTGCACAGTTAAATACGTACTAATGAAATGTGTCTAAAATATTTTACATATTTTTATCACGCAGATGTTGTATTAGATCGCCAGGCAAATATTGGCCCAGTTGGTTTCATCGTACATGGCGGTAAGGATGGAACATTAATACAAAATATAACATGATTGTGTTATTATTTCTTTATCTTCCACAGGCGTAGATGGTGAAGTCGATCTTGCAGCAGGCAAGTCAATCTATCATAAGAGCATAAACTGCCTTGGGTATTCCATAATATTCTTAATTTACAATGGTTTCAATCACCATTCCATACAGGTGTAGGTGCCGGCCCAGCTAAGTTTTTAGATGTGGAAGTCGTGGTACCCATACCTCAACCACTTGGTGAGACAGACAACCAAAAACACAGAAAAAGAGTGCCGCTAGTTGAATCGATTTACACATTTTTGATATCTGATTCCTTTTTTCAGATGGCGCTGTGTAATCGGCAAAGTGTAATTATTTTCAAAACTCCAGCCCCCATATTTTCGACAAAACTATTAACTAGGAACCTGATGACAAAAACCCAAAACAAACCTTTCAGTGGAAGTTGGAAAATTATCATATGTGCACTGCTTCATTTTCGATCCAGTGACTTTTCATATTCGATTAAATATCTAGCAGTGCAAGAATTTCGTGATAGTGTCAGTAATGTGTACTAACGCTGTCATTTTGTAAATAACAGTAACTGTGCTTTATAGCTGTGAATAAAACTAAATGTCGAACTTGATGCAACATACGTTTATAGCCTTTGAATAATATTAATAACAATACCGCCAGTGTTATGCTGAAATCGTTCGTGCTCCTGCCCAAGTCTATCCTCAGCATTATGATGGTGATTGTACATTACAATAATTAAACAGGTAATGAATTTCCTAGTTGACATTTCTTAAATATGTCATTATGACGCCCATTGTTGCATTATTTGTTGAATATTATTTCTCAGGGCAAGCAACGAATTATAGCCTTATTCGTCAAGAGTAAGATAGTTAGCGACGTTGCCAGATCGTCTTATAACCTTGGCAGTGTTCCCAATTGGAGTCGCTGCACTATTCATAGCTCTTTTCGAGCACGTTACCTCATTTATGTCGATATGGTTAAGTGACAAGATGACATGTGCCATTTTATTTTCCATCTAGTGAACCCTTAAAATTTAATCATCCATCGTTGCATCAAATATTTAATAGTGCATGAATTTCTCGGAAGTGTGCTAACTACGCTAATTTGAAGCAGGTGTATGTGTCAAGCTATTTGCTCTACAAGTAGCCCACGTTTTGTGGCGGTCTATCTTACCACGTTTCATATTGATGACCTTGAATTAATAGTTTGACAAAATTTCATATAAATCTTGAAAATAGCACACGAAAGTCAAGGAAGTAACACATCGTTGCAACATCTGCGAGTTCAAACACGCCATAGGTATTATACTTGTAGATTACAATTTGGTGTCGTTTTACGACTTTTAATTTTACGAACCCTGTTTTCCTGAAACACGACCCTGTCGCAATAATAAACTCAATTCTTGTACTCGATTTTTTCCCCCTGTACTGAGACTCGTGTTACCATATATTGCGAATGCGATGAAATCGATTCATCGTTTTTGTCGAGACCCTGCAATAAATGACGGATACAGGAAAATTATAATTATATTGTACTTTATGCGGGGACGCATATAAAATGTAAAGTCACATTTACCTCTCTATTTGTTTACTGCATACTATTTTGATACCAAACGACATAGTCCAATGTTATTATTCCACTGTCAAGTCCTATCTGCATCTTTGTTTTAAAAAGATCGTCACACCTCATTTGTTCACGGGTGAGGGCTTGGCTTCATCGTGGAATCATCACCACCGTCATCCGGGAACCAGGAAAACATCCGGGGACAGTATATCGAGGATGCACTATATTGTAAAATGTATCAGATTCTGGGAGAGTGAAGGTTTTATGCCACCATGGCCTAACCTTCTTACACCATATAGGTATTAATAGTCTGGTAACAATGTAGCCTACGCAACATCTGCTTTCACAAAACCATTCGCCACGTTACATGATAATCGTACTAAATACTGTAGTGTACCTACAGTATATGAGCAAATAAATTCTGACGTTTTAGCAGTATCGTTTCTATACTACCCTATCAATGGTAAATTTCGAAGAAGAAAAAACCCGAAATTGATGTGACAACAATTTTAATACAAATTCAGCGGTTTCTATGTCTGTGAACAACATTGCATTCAAATAAATCAGGGAAACAATCATCACATGCATAGCAGCATCCTATGAGTAAGAGTAACTACAATAGTAATAATATTAATTTTTAACTCATTTGTGCATTCCCCCTGGCGGCTAGTCTATATAGCGTAAGCTCATCCGAGGTGACGTCGGAGATGCAACGGGGGAAGTCCCGTGCTTGGAATCGAACCCTGGACTGTATTCGTGGGCATGTGTACGTTACAGCAGCACCACTGCACCAGACCTCTTTTTGCACCAGTAATTCAGCGTAGAAGTAAAGAAAAATTCATTTTCATCTGAAGGACACGTCATAATGGAATAAATAACAAGATTAAGCAATGCCACATAAATCTCTGAAGGTTTTAAAAGAAAAAGCAATTTTACTGAAGTACCTTTCACTTTTCACTGCATCATTTCATCTCATTTACATGAAATTTACATGTACTGCCAGGAGTTAGCAACTGTAGGTGCGGTACAACGTGCCTTCATCTCAGCATTGAACTACTATTAACGTTAAATAAAATTATGTGACAGCCAAAAAAAACTAGAAGTCATTGTAAGGCAGTATGTGTAGACTTTCCAATAGCATTTTGTGATATAGAGATGAATGAATCGCTGGAGATTCATCCAGCCATACCTCCCAACAGTCATCTCTCCAATCATCATTTCAAGTTAACTGCATGTTAAAATGATAATTTTCCCATTTTCAACTTTTAATAAACACAAAAGAACAATTCCTATAAAACTGACTCACTGATGTTCACGTGTTCACCATTGCCCCTTGAGAGAAAACTATTCACTAATATTCACGACATCTGTGTATAATCAACCACATTTGCATATGAAAAGAGTTGAGCCTTCTGCAGACTCGGCCATAGTGATCAGCTAGTGCTTCTCCTGTACAGCAACTAGAACAGAAGTGTCGAAGATGACTCTCCTGAGCCTCTTGGTCCTTATCGTGCTTTTCATGGTCTTTGTGGAAAGAACAGCAGGTACCGTGTCTATTCTTGCTATTATGTGACTACCAGGAAAACAGCCTATTTTATGTGGAGTAGGTAATATATTGAAAATCAGTTTGGAACGTTTGTGCTGCGTATATATGTGAGTACCAGTATCATGAAGTAAATCGCAGCCGGTAGGTTATTCTACGAATAATCAAAGGGTCCGTCGACTATTTTAATTTGGTTTTCTTTTCTTCGGATGATGTAGGACAGGATGTGGAACTCAAAGGTAAGATTTCATATTTTCGTTTTTAAGTAATCACCTACATTGTACATCATAATACATGGCAATATTTTTATTCGTCTTTTATAGCGGATTTAAATGGCCAAGTCGACGCACGCTTAAATGTTCGTGTGGTCTGATGGTAATGGGTAATATCTTTTGGGCCTAAGCCAGCAACATCAGTAACAGTAAGTGGAACAGGTACTGTATACCGAGAGTGATGAACCTAACGATATCATTTTTGAAATGTCAATCTCATTTCCTCCCAGATGACTCGTAATTGACTGCTACCATCCGACACCATCTGATATCTTCTAACTCAAGCTGGACACACCTACGTAACAGAGTACCAAACAGGAGAGAAGTGACGAATTCCTCGAAGGATCCATCGGTCAAGTTGGACATGACCTCTCATTACTTTAAGTTAAGTGCTGATTGAGAATAATTGTCAAAAAATGTCACATACATTTACTGACTTACGTTCACTGTTTCCCATTTAATTGGTTACTTGTTAATAATATGAACGCATTAGCGCCTTGATCTTGGACAGCAGGTTTCATCCAGGAATTAAATTTTAATTTGCCCTATTTTGACACGCAGCACTTTAATAACACTATTTCAAAACCAATTCGCTGGCTTTATTTTTTAAATTATGCATTATGTACGTAATATCTAAAAGAAAAAATGTGTCAAGTGATCACTCAGGTGTGAATAAAACTCAATGTTACCAATACAGCATGGCTTTATCTATATGTTCGTATTACCTGTACCTGCCTGATTTCAATCTTAGTCTCACTGTGATCTACTGTAAATCTTATAGACTGCTGCAAGGAGGGACATCTTCCAGCATAACCAACAATATGTGTATATATTATCATAAAGGCACAAATAAAGTGTTACAAACGCATTGTATGTGACCTTGTGTAAATTTACGGATGTGGGTATTGCCAGAAAAAATTGAATTTGAATGTGTCAACTTGACCAAAATATATAGCTTCAATTCTTGCTAGAGGTGAAAGTCAAGGGCTCGCTACTGTATGTGGAACATTTTTCATGTATACGCATCTGTAATGTGTGAATGCTAATCAGCTAATAACAGCTGCTTTCCATAAATTCACATCATTGAGCAAGGTTAAAGCTGTTCTTGTGCAGCCTGAATGATTGACAGTACACGTAGGTTACCGTAGCTCGCACGTGCAAGGTGTTGAAGATTGGTTGGAATAATGCCTTCTTCCACTAATCCAAAGAACCTGTTGCCACACTATCTGTCCACTAAAATTACCACTGCACATCAACTAGATGAAATGCACGAAACTAAGTTATAGCAGCTTACAAACACTGTTCCACAAGGTAACATGCGTGTACATTTACTGCGCTGAACCCCATATCACATAACCTGCCATATATTGAGTACAACATGTTCACAAATGTAGTAATGTAGCGAAATAGCGCCAACAGATGTGATACTACTCTAATACTCAAAATAGTGTAGGCATACAACACCAACTAAACAGTTGTCACGTACCATAGCCCTACACGTACGGAACATGCAATTCGTACTAAATCTACTGTACATACGTAAAAACACGTTGTAGTTTTAAAGAAGCTGGATTTCTGGATAGAGGTGAAAATCAAGTGTGCGTTACTGTACCGTTGAACATTTTTCATGTACGCGTACATGCTACTGTAACGTAAGAAAATTGATCAGCTATAGCAGCTGCTTTATCATTCACATAAAATCCTAACTGTATCGGAGAGTGAACATGGAACACCTTGTACATCCTGATGTCCTACACGCTGTCCAATAAATTAGTTGCAACAACACTGTACATCAAATGGACGCAACACTGTTTCACAAGGTAAGCCCTCAGAAGCTTGCGGCCTAATATTGTTCCACCCAAATATATGACATGTGAAAACTGCATGAAAACTGCTGAACCCCCTATCATGTAACCTGCCACATAGCCAGTACAGCATGTTTACAAAAGTAGTAACGTAATAAAATAGCTGGAAAACAGCTGTGATACTAATACTAGGGTTCTCAAAATACTATATAGGTATACAACAGCACCACACTTGTGTTTATGGTGTGCCCCCAAAATCTGCCTGTGATAATTGTCCCGCCTCCCACCCCTCCTCCCAAAACGCAACACAAATGCAGGAGGTGAAGTAGGTTTCAATTACACTAGAAGCGGTTCCCACAAACCTCTGCAAAATTATGGTCATACAAGCATATTAATAAGCATGAAATGGCATGTACTAATCACCCTTGTTATCAACATTTTCTGGATCTTTTCCGCCTAGAAAACATTAGGGATAGTACAACCAGACCTAACATACACGAACCACCAACCAAAACCTCATTAATTACTCTCATCGACGTCCTCAAACTAGAATAATTACAACACACTGCGTTTTGATGTTGTCCCCCCTTTACAAAAGGCAATGCCAAGAACTGTATAAAAGCAGCTTAATTTTTGTTTGACGCCTTCACAAAACTACAAAAGGTTTCGATTCGTTAGTAACTTCTAGATATCTCTTTTATGCATCAACAACATACAGCTCCTAAATATTAAGGCCATTAAGGTGCTTCAAAAAAAATCGTTGTGAGATGACATGTGACATTTTATTTTCCATCTAGTGAACCCTTAAAATTTTATCACCATCGTTACATCAAATATTTAATAGTGCATGAATTTCTCGGAAGTGTGTTAACTACGCTAATTTGAAGCAGGAGTAAGATTTGTCAAGCTATTTGGTCTACAGGTAGACCACGCTTTGCAACGGTCTCTCTTACGACGTTTCACATTGATGACCTTGAATTAATAGTTTGAACAAATTTCATATAAATCTTGAAAATAGCACACGACAGTCAAGGAAGTAACCCATCGTTGCAACATCTGTGAGTCCAAACACACCATAGGTATTATACTTGTAGATAGTCACATTACAATTTGGTGTAGTTTACGACTTTTAATTTTACGACCCTGTTTTCCTGAAACATGACCCCGTCGCAAAACGGGGACTCTCTGCAACTTCAATAATAAACTCAATTCTTGTGCTCGATTTTTTTCCCTAGACTCGTGTTACCTTATCGCATATGAGATGAAATCGATACATCGTTTTTGTCGAGACCCTGCAATAAATGACGGATAGAGCTGAATTCGTTCATTCGTGCTCCTGCCCAAGCCTGTCCTCATCATTATGATGGTGATTGTACATTACAATTATTAAACAGGTAGGCCTAAGAAGGACTTCATTCAGTCTAGTTAGAAAGAAACTTGGCTTGCCAGGTGAATAATGTTTTTTGACCCTTGAAGTTTAATCATCCATCGTTGCATCAAATATTTAATAGTGCATGAATTTCTCGGAAGTGTCTTAACTACGCTACGCTAATTTGAAGCAGGTGTATGTGTCAAGCTATTTGCTCTACAAGTAGCCCACGTTTTGTGGCGGTCTATCTTACCACGTTTCATATTGATGACCTTGAATTAATCATTTGAAAAATTTCCTGTAAATCTTGAAAATAGCACACGAAAGTCGAGGAAGTAACACATCGTTGCAACATCTGTGAGTCCAAACACGCCATAGGTATTATGGGTATTATACTTGTAGATTACAATTTGGTGTCGTTTTACGACCTTGTTTTCCTGAAACACGACCCTGGCGCAATAATAAACTCAATTCTTGTACTCGATTTTTTCCCCATACTGAGACTCGTGTTACCATATATTGCGAATGCGATGAAATCGATTTATCGTTTTTGTCGAGACCCTGCAATAAATGACGGATACAGGAAAATTGTAATTATATTGTACTTTATGCGGAGACGCATATAAAATGTAAAGTCACATTTACCTCTCTATTTATTTACTGCATATTATTTTGATACCAAACGACATAGTCCAATGTTATTATTCCACTGTCAAGTCCTATCTGCATCTTTGTTTTAAAAAGTACGTCACACCTCATTTGTTCACTGGTGAGGGCTTGGCTTCATCGTGGAATCATCACCACCATCATCACATCATCACATGCATAGCAGCATCCTATGAGTAAGAGTAACTACAGTAGTAATATTAATTTTTTAAAACTCATTTGTGCATTCCCCCTGGCGGCTAGTCTATATAGCGTAAGCTCATCCGAGGTGACGTCGGAGATGCAACGGGGGAAGTCCCGTGCTTGGAATCGAACCCTGGACTGTATTCGTGGGCATGTGTACGTTACAGCAGCACCACTGCACCAGACCCCTTTTTGCACCAGTAATTCAGCGTAAAAGTAAAGAAAAATTCATTGCCATATGAAGGACACGTCATAGGGCGGGTTGCACCGGCTCTCGAAAAAGTAGTCGAAAAGTAGAATATCCCGTTCGGCTGACAAGCCGGAAACATTAATAATTCCGGTGCAAGCGTTGCACCGCTTCCAAGTTTTCCGGCCGAATAAACAAATCCGGGCCAATTCTGTGTTTTCCCTACCGCTGATGCTACGAGTTCCAGGATTGGCCGCTAGTCGAGGACGTCATAAGCGTGACGTCAGAACAAGATGGCGCGGTCCAGTGGTACTGGAGGTGCTGGCACAGAAGAGCACAGCTTGTTGGGGCCTGTAAGGCTGTAACAGCGTTGCCAGACACAGGGATATGTCCCTAGATTTAGGGATTTCGGCATGCCCTTAGGGATTTAGGGACAACTGAGCAGAAACGGCCGAAATCTAGGGATATTAGGAAAATATGAAAAAATAGAAAAAAGCAGGCCTGGATCTTGTCCGCAACCGCAAGCGATGCCACTTCGGTGCCACTTACAACATTATTCGGGGCAACCCTTCAATTGGTCGCACTACCTATGGTTCAGAGGTTCAGCGGGGTACTGGGAAGGAGGATTGGAGGAAATAATGCACAAAGAAAATCTCACGGTAGTTGTGTACAGTACTTGTGTTTCCCGCCCCTGCGCCGCCCTGCGCCCAGCTTTTACC
>JYFJ02004926.1:0-28409 GCA_000934665.2 Catajapyx aquilonaris | reverse complement strand
TGGACCTCATCTCTAAGGGCATGCTGGTGAAGGAGAAGGGCTCCTCCTGCGTGACCCCTGCTGACCCTGGTGGTGATGATGATGATGGGTGGGAGGAAGAGTCCTCCATCACGGTGGTCACCACCACTCTCTCCGCACTCCCTCGGGTCAGGAGGTCACGGATCCAGTCCACTGGGACCCTCTTGTCCTCCCTCACTATCACTATCCCACACTTGATGAAGGACTCGTCCCATACAAGGTCCTCCAGTAATGAGACGAGGTGAGAATGTTCCGGATCGTCTCCCATCAAGTTTACACTGTTTGTTGCACAAGCCGCAACATAGAGTAATCCAATTAACGCACACAGTTGCATTGTTCTAGACGGCATGATGATCCGTGTTCAATACGTTTGCCAGTCACACTAAAACTGTGCTAAGAACGAGTCGTGCACTGACAATGTGTATTCATAGCGGACTGATGTATTACTTCGCACTTATGCCCTTCGCTAGATCTCCTATGATAGCATAGAACTCGCTGCTCTGCAATTTCTTTGCAATTACTTTGTCCTTAGCTCGTTAA
The DNA here is from genome assembly GCA_000934665.2 of Catajapyx aquilonaris. NCBI lineage: Eukaryota > Metazoa > Arthropoda > Diplura > Dicellurata > Japygidae > Catajapyx > Catajapyx aquilonaris. The sequence goes on along the minus strand of JYFJ02004926.1, from coordinate 27,851 downwards.
ATATTTAATAAACGGCTACCGGAGTTATCTGTTATCGTAGCTTTTGACATGCCAGGGATCAAAAACCTGACTGTAGATGACGTGCAGAGTCCATAATAATGGGGGAGAAAAATAGATTATCATAATCGTAGAAAGCATGAAGGGGCAGCAAAGTAAAGGAGTTCTCATTCTCTCAGGAGATGTCAAAGATATCTGCACAATGCAAGTGAAGAATAATGCATCCCTGCATGGAGCTAAGAGGGCCAACACAGGGGAAAAGATGGCGTAATTTTATAATCGCGATCAATATTTCCTCCAGAATAATTGATATTATTAGTGCATTCAATTAGTGCATGCAGATCAAGGCTCTGCGTCCATTACACAAAAGGTCTAAGGGAAGAATTAGAAATGAGGGGTCCGAATTACGCATATAGGGAAGCCACACTACTGAATCGAAATAAAATTTTCATACTGGTATCTTTTGAAGAAATTGCTTCAAGGCAAAGTATGAGGGACATTATTACAAGGTTTTATGTCACGATCTGAATACAGTGTATGGAGCATCAATTAATCCATTTCTTTGATGATATGTCGATATAAAGAATCAAACCCCTTCGATGTGTTCTATTACGTAATGGGCTTATTGAGTGCCCGCACGATAATAGTTCTGCCTATATTTACAAACAAAATTGACAGGTACACAGGTTCACTCAATGGAACGGGAAGTAAAAGTATCGGAACAAAGGAAAAAAAAGAAAAGAAAAGAAAACAACAATCATAATAATCATTCACTAATTTTATATCAATTGGGGAAAAACCGATGCGAAATTTTCGATCAGCTTCGATTCATTTAATTTCAGATTATTTTGCCAGAATTCCAGATAAAGCAGTTTATGCATTCCTCAATGAAGCAGGTTGGAATAATACACTACACGTATAATTATTTCAAGTAGACAAAGCAACATTCCTTTTTTAAAAAACAGGACAGGGTGCTGCTATAAGTGCATCAAATTATGCCGGGGATTTAAGTACAGTAGATTTACAGAAATTGCCCATTAAACTCAGTTTTCGCCATATTATTTTTTTAAGAGTCCCAATTGTCTGCAGATAATTGTGAATTACTCTTCTTCATTATTGTTTATAATTATTATTGCATATAGTCTACAAGCACATCTACGATTATAACTTGTGTGTGAGGACAGTCAAGATGACAAACGATACAGGCTGACCAAACAAATCTATTCCTTATTGAAATGGCACATTACATCACTCTGACTCAACAGGACCAAAGCTCTTCAACAAATTCGAATGAGTACTGAATATTATTTTAGAAACAAAACATACGCATCCATAACCTTGGTATGAGGTAAATGATTGAAATCAATAGGACATGTCTTATTGATTGCCATCGCGAACATAGTACTACAATCATTTACCTACATACAGAGGAGGCCAACCAATTCGGTTGAAAGTGGCTACCAATCATTTTGAGAGTCCAAGGCAATTTTGGCAAAATAAAAGCCTTGTATTTGATCATGGTCGAATCCCATATTTGGCAAAAAGGCACGTCAACACAGAGTGTGGTCATGCGATCAGTATAACACAATAAGTGCGGTTGTACCCTGAACATATGAAGTGAATTCTTCCATTCCGGATTCGCGTCAAACCCTGTGCCTTTCAAGTTTTACTGCTTGAACATGGAAGCATTAGTTCTACTCTGTGCAATACTCATATTTGCCCATTGTGACTTATGCAAATGCCAGTGTCGCATTATCAGAACCAGATCTGGAACAGTCTCTTGTGGCCTCCTTACTTCAGGACCTGGATTGGGACCAGTCCTTCATCAAGTGTGAGATAGTGATAGTGAGGGAGGACAAGAGGGTCCCAGTGGACTGGATCCGTGACCTCCTGACCCGAGGGAGTGCGGAGAGAGTGGTGGTGACCACCGTGATGGATGACTCTTCCTCCTCCTCCTCCTCCTCCCACCCATCATCATCATCATCACCAGGGTCAGCAGGGGTCACGCAGGAGGAGCCCTTCTCCTTCACCAGCATGCCCTTAGAGATGAGGTCCAGGTCCACCAGTCCAGGTCCACCCTGCGCCTTCAACATCCTCCTCCTTGGTCCATCGTCATCTCCACCACTCCCATCCCTCCCTCCCCTCATCTCCCCTCTCCTGGTCCACGCCTCCTCCTCCCTCCGGGTCAGGAACCTACGCGACCCCTTCTTCTTCTTCTCCACATCCCCAAACACCACTCGTGTTGCGATGGACCAGGCCCTTCTCTCAGACACCATGGCCTCAGGGGTCAGGTTCAAGCTCATGGCCACTCCGGCTCAAGGGCAGGGGGGCAGGGGACTCAGGCTCACCTCCGTCTGCTTCTTCTGCGATCGGGGCCAGCCTGACATCGTGGACTTCGGGCTCTACCGAGGTCAGGAGGTCAGGGGAAGAGACCTCTTCCCGGACATGACCAGGAACCTCAACGAAAGGGAGGTGGTGATGGGATGTTATATATCAGAGAATATGGATGAGGTGAAAGAGAGAATGGATCGCTTGGGTGTCATGGCATTACATCTGCTGGAAAGCGGTCCCGGTTCCAATACCTACGGAAACAATACGGACGGGATAAAATACCGACGGAAAAAAAGCGGAAAGATCAAAATACCGACACCAGGAAAATACCGAAATTGAGAATACTGACAGGAGGGAAAGACCTACTAAAAATATGACCTATGAAGCAGAAATATTGCAAAAAAAATACACCGACAAGGGAAAAATAACTAATGAAAGTAATATCGAAAGTTATGGAATTACGAAATAAAAATTGAAAGACAAGTAGTACAAGGCGCATATAACGATATGAAGGCTACCCGTTCGAAAGACGGGATGATATGGGGAAAAAAAAGGATACAGGAGTAGGGTTAGCTGATTGCGGAGGAGAAAAAGGTGTCAGTCGTAAAAAAGGAAAGACTGAGAGAGGTGCAGTGATTGGGATACACATATTAAGCACATATTAAGCAATGGAAAGATGTAAAGGAAATGTGTTATTGGAGGAAGTAGTGAGGAGAAGGGGAAAAGTATAAATAGGGATTATAGTGTTGTCGAACAATAGAGAAAGTAGTAGGTATTGCAGATGTATAATGAATAAGACCAAGTTGTATATGTGCGATGTTGTAATAAAGGTTCAAAGGTGAAAATGGGTAGTAGACGTAAGTGTCTGTAGTTATTAAGGAGGTGTCGGGGAAGTATGTATTAGGTAATAAAGCCGTCGGAAATTTAGTCTGTCGGTATTATGTCTTTCGGTATTCCGTACCAGACCCGCTGGAAAGAAGACTCATCTTACTGTTAGTGGAAGAAATATTGAACTGCAAAGTGACTGTCTTTGTCACAGCTATCACAGGAGGGGACTTCAAGAATAGGTTTCCTAATGGTACCTGGACAGGAAATGCGGGTGACATCATGAGAGGAGTCACCAATTGTTCCATGATCTTCCATCAGTATGCTGAACACTGAGTATCCCTTCAGCACACTTGGCATGTCCCGTCCTTCTCTATTTTTTCATGGGATTATGGTGACTCGTAAAGCGCTAGTAGATTTCAAGTGGGGGGTGACCTTTTAGAGTACACCTTACTTCAGCCTGGGCGAAGATTTCGCTTGTCAAATCACTCACATGTAAAAACACCTTTACTTGGAATAAATTTACCCATACACACTGTCATGCTGTGGGTTTCTGTCTTACTGGCCAACATTTCCAGTGCTCTTGCCTTTCGTTTCATTCTGCTTGGAAAAAAAAATCTGGCTTATTTACTTTTCACTTTGCACTGTGTACATTTTGTGCATTGTGTACTATAATTGATTAAACTACTCCAACCTCCTATAAGGAGACTGGCAGTCTACTTCTACATCTGGAAATCATACAAAATATGAAATGAAATGAATTAAAAAAATCAATAAATAGCCTCATATACCCCGTAACTAAAGAAGTTATTACCGTATCTGGAAGAATTCAAATCAATCATGAATTTATAAGAGTTACTTTATTTTCCTTAGATTTGCATGCGCTGTTATTAAAGTGCATAAACAGACATTGAAGTATGTTGAAGTTGGGCTGGAATGCTTCATTTTTCTAAACATATCTCGAGGTGACTTTAATTTATCTAGTGTACAACTCACTCAACCTACTGAAAGTACTCGCCACATACTGTAATATATTATGGATTTATGGACAATGTATATTAAAACCTGAGGTACAAAACACGATATCCACTCCATTTCGATAAAAAGAGTAGAGTATTCCGACCCATGGCACTTCAACATATTATTCAAAAGTAAATAATGAAACAAAATACAACAGCATAACCTTGGGATGACATTAATTGACTGCTGTGCATGAGGGCAATCAATAGGTCACACGAAGGGTGCATAACAATTTTATTGAAAGGGGCATCTAGTCACTTATGCAAGTAGTACTAAGCAATTTTAGTAAATAAATAAATTGCTCCGATCCATTTTTCCTAAAAAGGCAAGTTATCACAGCATTCACGTACATCGGAAATGCTCAGAGCTACCTACGTCCACTGGCAATAGGCCAGTCAAGGTACAGTAAGACTAAGTGACTTGATTTGTATACTGGTCTGGCGCAGTCTGCAAGTGTTAAAGCATTACTTTGTCAAACCCTTGTTACTTTCTGTCATTTCTTTTTGTCTACTGGTTTGTTTTTCCATACCAGTATTAAAAAGTCTCCTGCAGGCATCGCTAATTGCTTGTTAAGTCAAGAAGAAGCATTAACAAAAGTTCCACTAATTCTGTTTGTCTCTCCTGTTATCAATCAACTTGATTGTATCGCACGCTGTAAGTAATTTTCATTAATTATGATTTCAGAATGGTATTGCGCTTTGTTAATATGAATAATATGGCACTGGGTAATAAAAGAGAAGTTTTGGTTTTTGAGTTTATAAAATTTCGATTTAAAATTTTGAACTTTAATACACACTAATAATTATTTATCAGTAATAATTTCCTTAATCATTGTTACGTTGTTCTAGTAGGAAAAAATTAGCTGTGCTTCAGGCTCACAGAAAACTGCCATTGCGACTCATGTACATGGCATTAAATCTGAAAATATTCCCATGCCCTTGCTGCGGACTTTTTTGAGTCACATCTTCACTCTCAGATAATAATTATCTCTTCCGCAAACAAAAAGCTAACATTAAAATCACACAGTTCTTCAGGAAAGACACATCACAGCCAAGTAATACTAATGGATGTCTTAATGATTTCACTTTAAAATAACTGGGTGGAATTTTCGTCCCACTGCTATATAGTTACGGCTAACTTAGAAGTACTATTGCCAACACTGGTACTACTAAGTTAGCAGTAACTAGCAGTGGGCCGAAAATTCGACGCAATATTTAAAATGTCATGATTCGATTTTGAACTGTTTTACTTAAAATCATGTAGTGTATGTATCACACTACTTCGACTTGAATCCAACACGTTTCACTGCCTCAACAATCTGGCAAAATGCTGGTCTCTGGTGCGGCTCAGGACTCCAGCACATCATCATAATGTCGTACACGTCCAGAGGGCAGCTTGGGGGACGATCCAAGCGCCATCCCGCCTTCAGCCAGTTAAAAAGCGAGCTCCAAGTGGGCGTCCCTTCCAATGCTGCCCCAGTTTCAAAACATATAATCATCTAGCATAGATATCACTTAGCACACACATGCAGGCAAAGAGAGGGGAAAAAACCAACCTGCTGGAATTGGTCTGGCAGCGTTGCTGAAAATCTCGAACAAGAGCACTCCGAAAGACCACACGTCGCACTTGATTGAGAATATCTTGAATTCGATAACCTCGGGAGCCATCCAAAGCACTGGAAGTACACCATTCGGATCTGACCTGTGGCTGCTAAGTGGCTGAAAATGAGTCAAAAAATATCAAGTTATCTAGTGCTCAAAATCTGATCATGACGTGCTGCGAAATATCATTATGTTTCACAGCAACACTCACATCTAGCGCCACAGTAAACCCATAATCGCTAATCTTTGGAGTCATGTCCTCTCCCATCATGACGTTCCGTGCAGCCAAATTCCCGTGAATGACCCTGTGAGTCTCCAAAAATTCCATTCCGCAGCAGGCGTCCAGTGCAATTTTCATCAGTTCTTCCGTAGTAGAGTTGTAGCCCACATCTTATTGAAATGGAATCATAACAAAGTGTGAAGATTTCAGAGCACTTGAAAACATGTTGCTACACTTGAAAAAAAATCATACATTGAAGGTACTCATGAAGACTTCCTTGGGGCAAATACTCCATGACCAGGTTAGTTACACCTTTCCCATTGTATGTTACTCCAAAGTACTTCACAACATTTTTGTGCTCGAGATTTTTCACAGCCTTCATCTCCTGGAACAACTGTCCCAGAGTCGTTCCCCCTGAAATAGATAGATGCGGACTGACAGCGACCAGTTTCGACAAAACCTTCTGCGTGACACTTACGCAAAATAGCCGGATACAGAACCTTGAGAGCAGCTTGGTCTCCAAAATACTTTCCTTCGCGTACATATCCAAAAGTTCCCTCGTTCAAATGAAGAACACTTTTTCCAACAGTGAATGATGTTGAAGTGTCGCTTGCCTGGAAATGAAACATACTTTACATCACCCTGCACACATCGACCTCACGTAACACATGAAAACATGATACTAACCAGTTCGTCTTGACTCTCGTTCAACTCTGGAGCATAAGGTGCGGACTTTCTGTCGCCACCCCATCCTATTAGCCACAGGCCTAGCAGTGCTCCTCCTTAAATTATTTAAAAATAAATCAACACATTATTCTATGAACATGTACACAATGTGTACATCAGTATTATTATTAAAGAACATTTTAACAAACTTGTTACAGTTTCGACATGTATGTCAGTTTGAGGTATTGGTGATATATGCGTCCATTGTTTTCTTTGCATTATGTCATAATGCAAAGAAAACAATGGACGCATATTTGGTATAAAATAATACCATAATTATAACAAAATAAAAAAATTACAATGAAAAATAATATTATAACATCAAAATAATACTGTAAGGCATGGAGGGCCTGTAACCATACTTTATGTTAAAAATGTTAATTAATAGGAACATACCATGTTCTGTTAATTATTGGCAGAAAATAATACAGGAAAATATTACAAAATTATAATAAGACAATAATATAAAAGTCATACTGACATACACAGAGAGTCTGTAACAACATCAAGTTAAAATGTGCGTTGTGCACTAATAATAACACTCATGTTCTGTTAATTATTTTGGTATGACCTAACGACATAATTATAACCTTCATGTGAAACAATGTAATTGTATAATGACATACCGACGCATGCACCAATCGAGGTACCTGCGACGTACGTAGCACCGCCCCATCCCAGTGCGACCAGGACCAGTTGACAAAACGAGACACAAAATCTTCTAATCATTTTTCTGCCCATTTTTTCTGCAACAGTACATAATAAATTAGTCAAAAACTCGGCACACAATAATGCGCATCTCATTACCTTCAAATAAATCAGCAATTTCCCAGGTATTGTGCAGAGGTACTTCAGGCACTTGTAATTATTACATGACTAATAGTAGTGCAGCTTCAGCTAGAATAATTATTAGCACTTTTATTAATTGCAAGGCCCACTGAAAATAATCAACAACAATTATTATTATTGTTACCTGGCATTGACAGCTCATGGCCAACAATTAATCGTGCAGTTGGTACCACTGCACCGCGCCGTTGCCAAATTATGCCAAAATTTAATGTTGATTTTCACCTACTGACATCTGGTGGCGAATGTGACTAATCTGATTCGGGCGCCAACTTTTCAAATGTGAATCGCTGAATTCTTATTTTTGTCTGTCCACAGATCTCAGTGGTTCTCGGCCATTGCCAGTGGGTTACTTATTATAAATGCGACAATGTTATTAATAACAATGTTATAACTATTGAACTATTACTCTCTAACAGTACAAAGAAAAATTGAGATCGCGAATAAAAAAGCCAAGAATCACTCAGTCCGTATACAGCGGTATATGGTGTACCAGACAGCCTGTAAGAAGATAATTATACCAATTCAATGGGATGTTTTACTCCACAATTTGTCGCTATACATGAATTTCGGCAATTCATAATTACCTGGCAGGCAAACAGCCAATATCGAGAAATATGAACTAGCAATAAGAGCAGTGATTAGGTTGTATCATACATTATCACTTAAAACTAAATTATTGAGAGTTAATTGATTAGTGAAGACAAGATTTTTTCCAATGAGTTCCAAATCTTCGGCAAGATGATGGTCTCTGCTCCCACTTAGCCATCCAGCACTTAAGCATGATGTCGTAAACTTCTTGTGGACAGTATTTAGGACGATGCAAGCGGGATCCCTCATTCAACCAGTTAAGGTAGGAGTTTACACTCGTCTGTACTTCCATTCCTAGATATCACATGGTTTTCAAAATGTTAGCATTTCGACCACCTTGAACACTTGGGCTCGAGTCACTCTCGATCTCACCTTGCGGAATTGGTGTATTGGCATTACCAAATATTTCAAACAACAGGACTCCAAAAGACCACACGTCTGACATGGTGGAGAACATGTCGGATGTAATTGCTTCCGGAGCTGACCAGAGAACTGGGAATAAAGTGTCACGCATCGACCAGTAAACACTCTGCATCTGGAAACGACACGAGAAGTCTTCACAACACCTTTGCTTTCTGTGCAAATATTACACATTGATAAACTAACCATACTGGTAATCAAGAGAATCGATCCTAATTTCAATGCGGCTGGTATAATTGATAGCAAAACTTACATGTAAAGTCCAACGTAATCCAAAATCACTGATCTTCACATCCCAATTTTCTGTCATCATAACATTCCTTGCAGCCAAGTTTCCATGTACTACTTTATGATCCTGCAGGTATTCCATTCCATGAGCAGCATCCCCAGCAATTCTTAACAAGCTTCTTGTCTCTGGGATGTGGCCTTCATAACCTGCAGAAGTCGTTGGTATCAATTTCAGTGGCATGAAAATGCATCACTGCCAACTGTCCAATTCCTAATGTACTGGCACTTATTTGAAGAAACATCTGGAGACTTCCGCATGGCATGTTTTCCATAACAATGCATGTGATGCTGCCGTGTTCATGTATTGCTCCAAAATACCGCACGACATTTTTGTGGGCCAGATTTTTCATCACATCCGCCTCTTCCAAAAATTTAACAAGAGGAATTTTCACTGGAATGAACGGTCGTAATGCAATATTAGTATGATACATTGTGATGAACATGAACATTAGTCAATTACACCGTTTAACACTCACCAGCACCAGGAAGTAACATCCTGACAGCTACTTGTACATTTCCATTATGTTCCTCCGTAAATGCTGCCAAAACTTCCAAAGCTGAGAACACTTGTAAGTTCAAGTGAAGATGAAAAGTCACTTATCTAGAAATAAACTTAACTTTATGAAACACTCTATGTATCCGAATCAGTCAAACTTTTTTAAATTTATTTATGCGAACTGTATTGTAATTACGTGACACATGTAATACCGAGAGTGGATTCCCTTCTGATGGTAGAGCTGCTGCACATGTATGCATCCAAGTGATTGAATATTTAGAAACATCATGATCAGTACTCCCACTAAAAATTAAAAACAACATTACAGCCAGGAAAATTCAAGCCTTTAACAACTTTGAACACATTTTCATTAAAATAGTCATTAAACCTAATTTAATTAATTAGCAATTTAATTAAGTTATTTAATTTCATTGCTAATTCCCTGCTATACCTAACAGGTTCGTAAATTAAAATGAAATTACACGGTAACACGTTGAAAAAAAGGCACGGTTGCATGGAGGGACGCATACCTGCCAGGATATTTTATACTATGTGTTTGAAGCACATTATCTTGGTAACTATGCGGCGGAGACCCATGATTGCCTCTATTTAAAATTGTCTCCTAGAGCCCCTCGACACCATATCCCAAAGCAAAGGTACAATAAATTTCCGAACCCTGTACAGTTCACTTTTTAAATGAATGGTTTTATACAGAAACATAATATTGAAATGTAAATAACAAAAAAAGCTCATCTCCTGACATATCGTGAGTGTCAATTGCAGGTCAATTGAAAAGTAAGTGTGAGCAAATGAAGACTTTTTACCTGTTAGCAGCACAAAGAGAAGTGGTCCCAACAGTTCTTAATGTGACGAGATACTTACACTATGCTGGTTAATAAACAGGTAGTTTTCAAAGTAAAGAAGTAGGCCTAATCGATGATTGATGGTGACACAATAATGACATGCTATGAGATCAGCGCTTCTTATTTTGTTGTGCACATTTCAATATTAATTTTGTTTCTGTACAAACGATTCATTAAAAAGTAAACTGCATAATTATGTGTAAATAAATTGTATGGTAGTCAAATAATGCATATTTGGTACAATAAAACTGATGACACACTTATATAAATGTCATTATATATGAGGTAGCTAACGTAATCCCATTGTGCACGGAAATTGACTATTTTTGGCACTTAACATCATATAACTTTTGCAAGGTTTTTTTTAAAAGCACCCTGTGCTAGGGCCGTATGGCCCTCTTNCTCTTGGGGGGGGGGGGGGATACCACCATATTTGGAACCATGTGTATAATTTTGTAATTATTTAGTTGGTCCACAATTATTGGGGTAAGTAGGAGGGGATGTGCAAAGTGCAAGTGCAATCTCGTTGCTTGGTCATTTTGTGAACTCCCCCGGGTGGATTAGTCTAGCGGAAATTTCCACCCGAGGCAGACCCGGGGCAGAATTGCACTCCCTACTCTGCCCATGGCCAGGAGAAAAAGGCCTGGTGTTTAAAGAATGTCAGAAATGACTACTGCACGGCGCCCTCCCTTGGGGACCTCCCCTTCCCCCCTATGAGGGTCTCGGGCCCTACCACTGTTTTTTATTATTTTTTTTATTGACAATTAATTAACAACTGATTAATGAATTAAATTTATTAACATGGTGAAAATTGTAATGGTCTGATTGCCTTACATGTTAACAGTGTTTGATAACCATTTATTGTCCCCCTCGTAACATACCAGTAACGCACACACAGGCTACGACACCAACTCCAAGGTACGACATGGAGGTCCCACATACGAGGCAGACTGCCCATGTCACCATCGAGATATGCATTTTCTCTGTAACATAACATTGTGCCATAGGCATCACATTCTACAATTACTAAATTGCGACGAGTACACATAAAACATGTATTCGATACCGTGTGTTGCAGAATTCAGCTCAGCAGTGTTCCGTTCCAATCCTTGAACCCTTCAAGTACTGTCATGCTGAATTGCTCCATACACTGCTGGAAGCTTTGCAGGCCTGAAGATAAAACTATTTGCGATCAAATATACTAAATAAATCAAATTAAAATGCAAACCAATCACATGAAGAAAAGCATGTGGTCCAATGCAGCTTTTGGGTAGTTCCATGCCTCTCACTGGCAGCACGGAAGCGAGATTGGTGCTCATCCTACCATCTACCGGAAGCGTGGTTAAACATAATCAACCAGCCAGGTTTAATAAATCCAACCTGTGATTAACTTTGTGAAATAAATGGCCAACAAATAACGTCGAGGTTGAGGTGAAACGGGTAATGAGTGTCAGGAACAATTATGCTGAGGACGCCAACAGTCTTACCCTCAAAACTAGATATCTTAACAATTTAAAACAAAAATTAAAAAAAATTGCAATTCTAAGTCGAGAGCCTGTTATTATCAGAGACTCATGTGCGAACAGTGCGTATAAAAGCCTGAGTGAATATTATGGAAGAAAGGATGTGGTAATGGGGAGTTATTTTTCATTGAATTTGGAAAAGGCCAAGGACAGAGAGGTGACTTCCACAGTAGATTACCCAACCATTCATGGACAGGAAGTGTGGGCAACATCGTACGAGTAATCACCAATTTTGTTGCGTCAGTATGCTGAACAGTGAGTATGCGTTAGGAGAGTGTATTCCACTGTACCAAGAGATAATGAGAAAAACATTGTTACTTGTCGATCCAAAGTCGAGGAAGATCTTAAAAGCAATGGCACCTGCATAATTAGTAACATGCTTGCCGAACAAGAGAGGTGCATTTGTGAATAGTGAGAGGAGAAAACCTGCTTCATTTCCCACCATCAATGGACCACATGAACACGTTCATAGGTGGAGGATGCGGTAGAGGGGAAGTGTTTGCTCCAGCAGCATTTAAATTTTCATATAATTTGTATCAGGCGGACCTGGCCAGAAAATGGATTTTGGAATTTAATTTTCTGTGTCACCTCCGATCTGACATGGAAAGCACCAAGCAAGAAATGGCAGAAGGCAACAAGTTAGTTTCTCTGTACTCATTGTATGGCCTGAGTGCTCTATTTTATCTTTTACGAGGGCGAATCAGAAAGTAATTGAGAACTTTTTTAATTAATAATAATTTGATAATAATTTGATACCCCATTATCAGCCTACGGGCTTTCCTAGGGGGGGATTTCTCCCAATTTTTTGTCTGGAACTCTTCCATTTTTTACTATTTTTCTCATCACCGGAATGAAGCAGGGAAAGGGTAGGAAGGAGGCGGCTGTGGCCTATATTACGGTAACGACCCCGAAATTATCCTGCAAGGACCATGGGAAACCACAGAAAACCATGGTCAGGGTCGCCGGCCTCCGGGATTCGAACCCAGGACCTCCCGATTAGCAGTCGGACACCATACCACTACACCACTACTGCTTCGGTAACTTTTTTAATTCAGAGGTTTCACTAGAAAAACTGTAAGTGTCACGGTCCGGATCTGGACGGCAGTCTGCCAATTGAATAGCCCTGGCCTAGGAGTAATTTCAAGTCAAACACAGGACTAAATTGAAACTATTATATTCAGGTGGTATACCTAGTGTACCTAGTGTACGCTGCTGGATTAAAATTAAAGACACTGTTTAATGAAATGTTAACATTACGCACCACATTAACAGAAAATCATGATATTCCTTCACAGCAAATGAGAATTGATATCAAACTATCATAATTCACGAAGCTTTATTCTTCAGCATGAGGAAGGTCTAACCAAAAAAAAAATATTCTCGTATAAAATACATTCCTAAACAATGACATTTATTTAAATATTTTATCAGAAGTCCCATGTACAATAAGTCATACATAAGTCCCACGTACTGATATTCTGCATACAGGCGCCATCTAAATACACCAACAATCACGCAATGAAACCATCCAACTGTTGAAAGATACTATACACCTTTTTATTGTCGACTAGTACCAGGTAACACAATCTTGTTTTTACTTGTCGTCGCAGAGTGCGGCCACTCCTGGCAGAACCTTCCCCTCCAAGAGCTCCAGACTAGCTCCACCCCCGGTGGACACATGGCTCACCTTCGACTCTGTCCCCCACTTGGCACAGCACGTTGCCGTGTCCCCACCTCCAATGATGGTCGTAGCACCAGTTCCGGTGACCTTCACCACAGCATCCATCATTGCCTTGGTGCCTCCAGCGAACTTGTCCCACTCAAAGACGCCCATGGGACTGAGGATTACAAAGAAAGTCCATAAATGACATATCAAATGAGTATTGGCTATCACTTACCCATTCCAGACAATAGTTTTAGCCTTGGAGACGGCTTCGCAAAATTCCTTGGAAGACTCCGGCCCAATGTCCATCCCCAGCCAGCCGTCCGGGATACCCTCAGCCACCGTTGCCTTCCCCACGGCTGCACCTTCAGCAAACTTATCTCCAGTCACAAAGTCCTTAGGGAGATGAATCGTCACCCCTTTTGCTTTGGCCTGAAACAAACATATCCATGAAGTCCGATAAATTGTACAGCAAAATACAGCGTTGTTACCTTCTCCATGAGAGAAGCCACGATGCCTGCCCCCTCCTGGTCGAAGAGGGAGGAACCAATCTTCATTCCGTTGAGCTGCTTGAGGAAGGTGAAGGCCATCCCACCGCCAATCACCATCGCGTTGACCTTGTCCAGAAGGTTCTCAATCAGCTGGATCTTATCCTGGACCTTGGCCCCTCCCAAAATGGCCAGGAATGGACGCTGCGGGTTGTCCAGGGCCTTTGCAAAGTACTCCAGCTCCTTCTTCAGGAGGAAGCCAGACGCACGCTTGTCATACCCCTCACCTAAGATAGAAAAGGAATGCTATTGTGTAATTGCATCATCTGGTATCCACATTTTCATCACTTACCAAGCATCGAGGCATGCGCCCTGTGAGCGGTTCCAAAAGCGTCGTTAACGTACACATCGCCCAGTTTACGCAGCGACGCCCTGAACTGCTTAACCTTCTCCGGATCGGCCTTGACCTTCCCCCCATTTGCATCCACCCCTTTCCCTTCCTCCTCCACATGGAAGCGCAGGTTCTCCAGCAGTATCACCGATCCAGCCGCCGGTGACGCACACGCCTTCTCCACCTCTGGGCCGGTACAATCCGGCAGAAACGTCACATCCCTTTCAAACAAACACACACGACGCCCATTACAATCAAGCAGCGAAACATCTTACATGATGTAAGAAGGTTTGTCCATGGCAACGGGGTTATCATGGCAACCACATGGCAACGGGGTTACCATGGCGACGTGGTTTCATGGCAACCACATGGCAACGGGAACGATTGATTGTTCACGACATTACGATGGAAACCGGCAATGGAACATGGTTACGTACTTCCCAAGCAACTTCTTGAGCTCCTCGGCCACCGGCTTGAGAGAGAACTTTGGGTTGGGCGTACCGTCTGGCCTCCCCAGATGCGACGCCAGGACGACCGACTTGACCCCCTTGCCCAGGGCGTACTTGACGGACTCCAGGGCGGCCACGATCCGCTGGTTGTTGGTGATCTTTCCATCCTTCAGAGGAACGTTGAAGTCAACCCTTTGGCAAGAAATGAATGGAATGTAGAGGAACACAAACGGCACAAAAATAATTATGTTCTTCTGGTTGGTGTGGTAACCTTACCGCATGAAGACCCGCTTGTCCTTCAGGTCCAGCTTGTCCATGGGCAGCTTCTTGAGGGCCATGGCTGGTCGGAGGAGGGCGAGGAATGTGACGAACAGAAGGTACAACAAGAGGAACGTCTGGTCCGGTTATCCTTCAAACGACATTCGAGACCGCTCAAGCCAATGATGTTGCTGAGACCAGGGGAAAAAAAGGAAGCTCATAAATACATAAAATGGCTGCTCACTTCAAACATACAACGCGGAATTTTTAACGGATTAAAATAATTTAGTAATAATTCGCGTTGTTTATTAAACGGACAAAAATTAAAGTGGGTGATATGCGCGCCATCTGTCCCAAAAGGTGGTCAACATAACAATGACGTCACTATTTCCGCGCGAGGTTTGAACGAGATTTTGTCAACGCTAAATGATGTTCGATAACCACTAAAACTGGTTTAAAATTAAGTAGGTTCGCAGCGTAAAATATCTGAAACATTCAAGCGGAGCATCCTGTACATCCTTGCGGTGTCATATTCGATCGAAAGTCACAGCTACGACGTATTACATACAATCAAGTACAAAAGTGCTCAAACCCCGTAACTAAAATACTGCAGAAGGGATCACCCAGTAGGAACTTACGTAACAGTTTAAACCTGGTAATTGCAAGACTGTAGGTGACTGTTCAGTACAATGACGCAATAAAAATTTTCCTGCTAAATGTTTATTGAAAAACCATACATAAAGCCAACATAAAGTTTCCTCAAAGTTCTTTACATGAAAACATGTAATGTAGAACATAATGTAACATCTTTGACATAATACATTGTGGTCAAACAAGTACGCTTCTCACAGACATCATGCTTCTTTACATTTTACACAGCAAGCAGAACATCATCGGCTACTACACTTGTATTAGTTCGAAGAAGCTACCTGCTCACTCCTGTTGAACATAAATTATTCTGAATAACTAAATAAGGACAGCTGAAATCAGTTCTTGTAGTTTTTTCACCCCTTGCATCCAGCAAAACTATCAAGATTTCTGTAAGCAGCTTTAATTGTGAACCACCCTGTATGCCACAACATTGAGATAATTATGATTATAATAACCATTCTGAATAAGCCAAATAACAGTTTCGAGTCCAGAGTAATGCAGCTTTTACCAAGTTCCATATGTATCAATGCAGCTTTGCCTCTGAATATTTTGGAACCTTTTCACCCATCAATGTGTGTTTTGAAGGATGTACCCCAGTTCATTGACAATCCATCGGAACCGTGGCCTCCATCTCGGAGACTTGTTCCAGCACTTGCGCATTATGCCGTAGACATCAGGAGGGCACTTTCGGGGACAGTACAGCCGATGCCCAGTCAGCAACCAGTCCAGGAACGCATGCCTCTGACTCTTGACTCCTGAATAGACAATTTTCAAAAATTAATGCTAAGTTAAAAGGCCTCCACAGTTTAGAACTAACCTTGAGGTTGCGGATAAGCACCATCGCTGAATATCTCAAACAAAACCACACCAAATGACCACACATCTGACTTCGTGGAGAATGTATCCGAAGCAATGCCTTCTGGAGCCGTCCATAGCCGTGAAAACTTTCCACCTACGCTTGCCTGGTAGATGCTCCCAGGCTAAAAAGGCAAACATCATCTCATCATTAGAATGACTAAGCAAGACCTTTACTTCCATATAAACAAAAAATGCCAATGTGCTATCATTTCAATCGAATAAAAGACGTCCACTTTTGGAATAGTTTTATGTCGTTATTAATATCTTATACTGTATTCAAATTATTAAACGTGAAGCTGCTTTTGGTATTGAAGTTTTAAAACATAAAAAAATTGCCTCTAAAAAATATCCATATTAAACAACTGGACTTGGCAAGTACGGATCCTCCCCTTTTCAATTCAACTAAAATGATGCATATGAAATCTATCTGTAATATTTTCACAAAGACTCACGTGCAAAGCACGAGACAGTCCAAAGTCGCCGATCTTGGCATCCAAATTTTCATCCAGTAAAATGTTTCTTGCCGCAAGGTCCCGGTGAAGCACATTCCTGGCTTCGAGGTATTCCATGCCAAACGCAATGTCCATAGCTATCAGAAGCAAGGTCTCCTCAGGCAAATTGCGGCCTTCAGCTACAGGAAAAAAAAAAAATGTGTCATCTCATGCACAGATATAAAAGCATCTTGTTATGTCTACCTGTACGAAGGAACTTGCGCAGATTTCCTCGCGGCATGTGTTCCATGACGATGCCTGAGATGGCACGGTACGGTGGTGGAATGCTGACCATACCCAAAAACTTGACAATGTTGGGGTTGTCCAGAGATCTCAAGACTTTTGACTCTTCCAAAAATTCCCCCTCGGTCATTATGGCTATAAAAAGTGGAACAATGACGCAATGCCATCAAGAGGTGCAACTCATACTGACACTTACCCTCATCAGGCAACACTTTTATGGCAACAGGTCTATTCCAATGCATTGCCTCATAAACCTGGCCAACAGCACCCTTGCCAAGTATCCCCTTGAACACTACATCTTTCTTGTTGCGTCGGCGACGAGGCACCTGAGAGTTTCATATTTAATATCAATCTGCACGTAAAATCAGAAATGTTACACCTTGCTACTGCAGGGTATGGATTAGGTTTGATACATTCAGTACAAATAATGGGAACATGGATGAAAAGAGAAACTTACTGGGGGGCTGTCCCAAGTCACCAGCTTCACTCGCAGGCCTGTTAATATCTCTCCTAAAAGATGGTATGAAATTGATTAGATTATGACATGGTTTTTTTTTTGCAAATGAGTAATTAAATATTATCAATGCCCAAGTAAATTTCTGAGTTTCTTGCCATGAGACCTGCATGTGATGATCGCAACAAATTGGTTGTACAGTACGCCCAAGTGGTCCATCACAACCATGCAGCTAGCTGGTGTAAATTTTAAATTTTGTGGGCATAGGAAGAGGAAAGACAGAATATAAGTTGCATTAACATATTAACCTGGGGGTGCCTTAGTAGCCTTCTTGGGTGCCGCAGCTATCGGGGGCGTGCCTCCTGCAGACTGGTACCTTCCGTACACTGTTGCAATCATGCAACATACTTCAGGGCGTTCTTCATCTGATTCGTACTGTCCATTTTGTGGTACGTACTCATAATACTCCTCCTCAGAGGACGAGTTGCCACCCGCATACATGTTATTGCCTCCTTGACTTTCTGATGAATAAAAAGGGTCAGCTTGTTACCAATGGAACTGCTCAATCCTTGGATCAAAATATACTAGTGTCCCATACGCATAAAAATCTTGAAACAAACAGTACTGCACATGCGCAAGTTTTTACACGTGTCAACCTTCAAAGTGTAAGTTCCGCCACTCTTTCGCAGCTGCTAACCTTCAAAATTGCTGACTATGAGCATGTACGGGTGGTCACCTTATGTAATTTGATTAACTTATATATTATTGATTACTCATTGGGAAACATGTGTTCATCCTTAAGTCATTCAATGTTCTCTATAACGTTGACTGAACATTTGGAGTCAAGTTAACTATGTTGATGACTCACGTCAGACTTGCATTAAAAATGTGAGTGTGCCTGCAATTGTGCTGATAGTGCATGAACTTACCCACACAATTTGGTAGCCACAATAGACTGTGACCTCTCAGTAGTTGGATACTTGTGGATCCTTGCTGAATCTTGGAAGCCAAGCCTGACGTCTACTCAATGCAGCTTGCAGCCAGCCTGAATCAAAACGGAACATGTTAGGCAGTCATTGCGGTTTGCAACTTCCTGTGACGCATATGAGCAATTCCACGAAAATGTCAACATGACAGCCATGGAAAAAATTTCATCGTAGGAGAAAATGTTCTCTGCACATTCAAAGGGCATAGTCCAAATTTCATTGCAGTACACAGAGACTCTCGTTTCGTACATGTGTGAAGGTGTGGAGACAACGTACATATGTGACTCATTTTGCATGGGTGCACAAGCTCACTGAGGAAGCACAAAGAAACGGCCATCGCAATTTGCACATGTGACTTGCTGAAATGTATCTGCGCAGTTAATAGTTACCTACGATTATCACAGTGCAAATGTATATATGCGGAAAAAATAGATTAAATATTTCCGGAGTTACAGGGACCAATAATCAGTTACCCTTCCCTAGAACGGGTAACGTCCGTAACGAGAACACAACAAAGTTCCTGTCACATGGAGGATAAGTTGTCGATCGCCACCATTCTTCGTATCTAATTTTGGGTCATCAAGGGAAATGATATGATGACACAATTTCCTGAAATTAATGTCTATTAATGGGCTAATGTGCATTACGGACGTTAGCTGTTACGTCCGTAACGGAACTTGCTCGATATCTAACTGCATCCAAAACGAATAATCATGAACATGATCAAGACCCCATAATGCCATCATATCATGCCAATTAAAATGCGCTAATTAAATACGAAAATTCAATGTGGCAATGCAATATAGCATTAATTACTGGAAGTAGGTTAATTTTTCAGTATATGTAATGCACAGTTTTGTATGTCATACGCATTTTTTTGTATGCCCACATTTTCATGTCATATCAAGAGCTAATGATCATACCCTTTTTTGTGTCACATTTTTGTATGTCATGCACATTGTCTGAGCTTGCTGACATGATTGATGACGAATGTATGTTTTTGGTTTAAATTATGACCCTCCATTACAGTGTTCATTATTAGTAAAAAGAACATATACTGTAACCTGTTTCGTTTACCCAATCACATTAAAATATTTACTGAGTTGATGCTGTTGTTTCATATTATATGTATGCCACGCACAGTACTTCGAGTCGACTTCTAAAGCCTATTTAGTAAGGTGTTGTTACGCCCGTGTCGATCGGGTAACGTCCGTAACGCCGGGATAACGTCCGTAACGCAGGAAACATTTGTCCATTGTTGGCGAACTATGGCTGCAATTGCTCTACGAGTCAAGTCATTATACGAACACACCGTTCTTGCAATGGACCCTGTAGAAGAAAGTTCCATAACCTGACATAATTCGCAGGAATTTCGTATACTTTAACCCCCCTCGGGTGTTCAAATCAGGTAACGAGCACAATAACGCGACTGTCCCTCTCGTGTGTCAATGTAGGAGGTCGGTTCATGGTGTATATGAAAGCACACATCCTTATTGTTCCTTAGGCCATACCCATTTCATCATCACTCGCATGCACCATCGTGGAAGCAGCCATCTTTCCCCCTTTGCGCTTGCGATGATAACGTCCGTAACGCTGGAATGGCTCATATACCACTAGCACGTAACATAGTCCAAAAAATTAGCTGATTAATTTGAGGAGCTCATTACCGGAGTACTGCCATTGTCGACGCTGGTTCACAAATGGAAATTAAATCCTATGAAAGCATGGGAATTCCTCTGCACCAACAGCACAACACGGCACAACATGTCAACAGTTGGGTTGGCACGGACCTACTCTCCGTGCCTTTTTAGTCGCGCTTAAGTTTATATTAGCAAAATTCCAAATGAACACCGCCACCAACATGCTCAACCCAATGCAATAAAATCCTCCAGTAAACTGCACAGCATGCAACCTCTTCTGATGCAGCTAAAAGACCTGCTCCTACCCTTCTCCAACTGAACAAAGGAGCAGCACCCTCAGCACCGGAGGGTCAGATTTCGACAGGTCAGCTACTCAGGAGGATCCAAAGTCCAAAAAAGTAGTCAAAAGCCTCCCTCCCTGGACACTGGACAGCAACCAGTTATTTTAATACCTAGCTCAAGGACAATAAAGGGACCCAAAAAGTGAAAGGTAGCTGTTCACCTTGGCTCGTCCACTTCCGGAGACAGGTTCTTGCGTCGAACAATAAGGCCGCGACCTTGAGGCTTATGCCCAGCGAGCCCAACATGCAAACATGTTGAGACTTGAATCCAGCCAGCGCAGCGTTGCAACATCCCCCGATTCATCCCGATACGAGAAACACCGCAGCCTTCAACAATTATTACCGTGTTTTAGGAATAATTATCGTATTAAATTCCGCTTTTAATTAAAATGTTTAGAAACTTTATAAATTGCAACTTTGTAAACAGCCCCCCCGGCCAATCCGCTCGCAGTCATCTCGTGACGTCACCTAGGCTGGCGGCCGTTTGAATTCAAGAAAATTGTGTGTGTGTTTTTTTTTTGTATCATAGTTTCATTTAATCAGTATGCAGTAATGTGCATGGTAGGCATATGGAAAACGGAAACGGCGTATTCTTGAGAAAGGGGGCGATTTGGCTATAACAGACCTCGTTTATTGTGTACTACTTTTTCCGCCATCACTTGAAGAGTTGAAGTCTGTTATATCAGGATTCGATTGTAATATTGTATCAAATGAACGGAAAGTAAGCGAGCTATATTTTCACCTAGAGCACACAAAAAAACTGATCTATGAATCAGCACAATAATTTGTTAGCAATTTTATTTCGCTCAAAAACGCGTTGTCAATGTCTTTGGATTGCCCAGCAGCTACACTATTGGCATCTTGCGTTTGATTAGTAAATAACAAGAGTCTGAGGATTTTGTTCCTGTTCGATAAAATGGAGAACGGATCGTATGGATCAGAGGTAAAAAAAATATATATATATTGCACCTTATACTGTATACATTATTGGGACGAAGAGTAGTTTTATATGTGCGTAATTTCCTACAACGAAGTGTCACGTCGTAATTTTTATAATTAATTTGTAACAAACAAATATTTTCAATGCGCAGCCTCTCTTATTGATTATGTTCAAGCATTTCTATGTAAATAAAGCAGTCTGGCAGTCTGTCTGTCTGTCCGCCTGCCAACCGTGATTTGCCTGCCATCTGTGCTCCACCCCCAGCTGGGAGAGGATGGTGGTGTTGGGGGTTCCCGCCAGATGACAGGCAAATCACGGTTGGCGTTATACCTGAGCGTTATACAGGCGGGAGAGGTTGAAGGAGTTGGAGTAGGAGGACCACAGATGGCATTGGTGGGCGGACAGACAGAAAGACAGACAGTTGACGGGGGTACTGGCAGGTGTTTTCCCTTCATTCATTTCTTCCCGGGCAACGCCGGGTGCCGCATCTAGTTTGATATAAAATGAACACTTTATTTTTCAAGCACGGATTATACTGTTCTGTATACACTTTTTAATATTAAAGCAAATGTTTATTATGTCTGCAGACGGAGGAATTTACGGCAGATCAGCTGGATGAGATTAAAGAAGCGTTTTCAGTGTTTGATGAAAAGAGAAATGGAACTATAAAATCACGTCACTTGGGTACCGTCATGAGATCACTGGGCATTCACCCAACTTATGCTGAATTGGACAAGATCATCGCCGATTTGGAGCCTGATGGTACGATTATTTTAAAAAAATAATAAAGGCCACTTTTATGAACACAAATTGAGACTGTGAACGCATGCATAATCGAAGACATAACCTGGCCCAAAATGATTGATGATGGCGTCTGTAATTATAGCTATGAAAACTATGACACATTTTCTTGCAGCAAAAAACTACATCAAGTACGACAATTTCTTGCCTATGTTCATTGTCCAATGGCAGAATCGAACTGGATTTGATGAATATATGACAGCCTTCGAAGCCTTTGACAGGAAAGGAGATGGCACGATCACTAAGGAAAATCTGAGGATCATGCTAACTACGACTGGAGATGTGATGACAGAAGAAGAAGCTGATAAGATCATTGATGTAGCTGAACTGGATGGAGATGGAGACATCAATTACGAGGGTAATGTGACAACACTCATAGCCTATTCCAGAACAGAATAGTATTAATTGCCGATCATATTTTTCAGCTTTATTGAAGATAATGATATGACATGATGAGAGCCACAAGCTGTAACTGTTGATTCCTTTTCATTTTTCACTACATTTTTATGATCAAGATCTCACATAGCTTCTGCTTCTTGCATAAATATTGGGCAGGAGTGATTGTGACAACTGGAATGGGACTTAATGGATGAAGATAGTGAACAAACATTAAATGTTATTGATTTTGTGCCGCTCTTTATCGGATCTCTTATCTGCTTCAGGAATTAATATTTTAACGGCTTCTTGCGAATTTTTTAATGCTCTCCTTTGTGCTTTGAAGACGGAACTTGCCTTAGCCTTAATGTAACATCGCCATATCGCAATATTATTGATCACTTATTAGACGCCTCGCCTAAATCCATGTAATATTCGTCTTATTTATACATCTGGAATAATTATGAATAAATTTAACAGTGCTGCAATTGATTTTAGGCGTACTTCTCTTGAAGGTCTTTTTATTGGCTCTCTTTGTGGCTGAGCTGCACAGTTACATAACAACCACACTGCCAGATTTACTGCAAAACAAACGGAATATATTAAAAACACCGGACACTTGTTTAGGATTTTCTAAAAAGCAACAAGGTATTGGAAAATATTTATCTCATGACTCACTAAAACATGCTGCGAACACGCCGGCTCCTATCATGGGCGGGAGGTTTCCCTGAAGGAGTGATTCACATTCGTGGATTCATGTAATCTCGTACTAATCAGCAGGTGATCAAAGACAAGCTTACTGGTACGTTGCACTGGCCATTTTCCACTCTGAAGCAGTTGTCTTCATTACACTTCAAAAGAGTACGTCAACAAGAAGAGTAATTATGCGTAAATCCGGATTAAATATTTAAAATGACAAAAATCACTTGTTGAATTTAAAATGGTATTTTCGCAATTACTTGCCAATCAAAAGCATCATACAGCAAGTGCACTGGGAAAAATTACACCTTATTGAAACATTGGTGCATCATTAGTTTCAGAAGTAAATATACCGTACAATAATGTGACATGTCAATAATGAACAACACTCCAAGCCATTATCATTTAAATTCCTGTTACATAAAAAGTTGCACATTATCATGCAAATTAACAGTTTTGTCGAAAAATGTCTCCACAAGTCATATTTGACACAGTAGCCTATACATGTATGGTTTAATTTAAGTAATAATCATTTATAGCTAAAATCCCTAATTAGCCATCGGCATATTTTACATTTGGAGCGCAAAAAGAAATAATTTTTACTCTGCCATAAACTTATAGCATCTTCTTACAGTAATATTATTATTATCATTTATACAGGGTGATCCAACTCTGTGGCACCAGTAGTTATTGGAAAAATCGCGCAAGCTGCTTGTTTATAAGCAGGTCGTTGCTAAGAGATGCTTTCTGGCTCTTTCTGGAGAATCGGGAATAGCACCTGCTAATATTAGGTCCAATGCCCATGTAACAATATTAATGAAGGAAAAAAAGGGTCATCCGTGTGGGAAACTGGCTGTGTTCTGGTGTTCGCTGGAGGGTTTCACATGAGGTCACTAGCTGCCAAACCACAGGCCTAATCCGTCGGAACGGGACAGACCCGGGTGTGTCAATAAATAGGCCTTCTGGTCTGTGCATTGTAGGCCGCAGTTGGCGCAACTGAGACAGGTCAACAGGCAGCGTTGTTTAGTTACCAGGCTTAGCACCTGCTGATATTAGGTCCAATGCCCATAGATGTACCAATTAATGAGAGAATGCCCAATGCAGACTGTACTGTTAGAACCCAAGAAGCCCTTGGGCGGGCCTCGAACAGGCCCCCTGAGTAACGCATGTCCTGACTCTACAAGAACTATTTATTTACTGGTAACTAAACGACGCTGCCTGTTGACCCAAAGTGTTGACCTGTCTCAGTTGCGCCAACTGCGGCCAACAATGAACAGACCAGAAGGCCTCTATTTATTGACACACCCGGGTCCTGCCCGGGTCTGTCCAGTTCCGACGGATTAGGCCTCTGGTTTGACAGCTAGTGACCTCATGTGAAACCCTCCAGCGAACACCAGAACACAGCCAGTTTCCCACACGGATGACCCTTTTTTACCTCATTAATTGTTACATGGGCATTGGACCTAATATCAGCAGGTGCTCTTCCCGATTCTCCAGAAAGTAACTCTTATTGATCTCTTAGCATTCAACGACCTGCTTATAAACAAGCAGCTTGCTGATTTTTCCAATAACTGTTGGTGCCATAGAGTTGGATCACCCTGTATAATACTGTATAATTTATTATGTAGCTATATATGTACCGACGATGATTTACACCGATTGAATTTGTGACGGGCTCTGGTCCTCCTCGAATGTAATTTAATGTGCTACTATAGTTTAATATTCAGTATACGGCAGTCACTTCCATTTCAAATCGGAGTTTCCTGGATATGCTACATGTGCGCAATCAATACACAGTGCAATGTCGTCAAGGTGAAATGCTCTGCTATATGTAAGTTACAGTATATCAATATTCAATTTGGCAAAGTGGGAAAGGATCACTAATGGTTGATGCATAAACATTCACACCTTCAGGTCTGTCAATGGTGAGGGGGTGATTACTGCTTCATTAGCCTTTTCGTTTAAAGCAAAATAATATCTGGCAAATACAAATAAAATGGACGGATATACTGTTTTGGAGGACTAAATTTTGAGATTTGATGAAACGAAACCAAGCAGCATGCAAACCAGTAGAAATAACCAACTGGTACTTGGTGACATTTAAGTCAAAATATGATTTGGCATGAAAACAATGACACGAAGGCGGAGCAAAGAAAATTGAAATATCAATGAATTTTTCGATATAATTTTGACGTAGCATCAACGAAGTGCAGGCATTTTTCATAAAACACTATTTATTTATGGTACAGTACATTATAGGATGCCATAGCTATGTGGCTATGATAATTATAGTACTGGCTTCTTAGCCAGTGAAATGAATCAAAGTATATGTCGCAAAAGACTCTACCAAAATAATCATGCAGCAATATGCTTGGTTGGTTGGCAGATTGGGGAAGTCAAAGAAACTATACCTACGTATATTATCTAGGGAGGATGAGATATACAGTATAATAGGAAGGGAGATATTGGAAAGTGAAAAGAAACGGAAGAACCGTGCAGGAAAAAAACCCTCATGGGGCAGAAAGATATCTTTTTGACGTTCTGTACAGGTGAGAAGGAAGTTTATGTTCGACCAAGGACCCAAAGGAAGATCTCCATTAACAGCATGTCCTTTAGCCTCATGTCCTTCAATTCCTAAGGGTCCTACATTCGAAGGTATCCCTGTGTGCTATTGTACACTTATCCCACACTATTAGATCACCAACTGTTTGTATATGCACTGTATTCATCTTTATCATGCCAGTCATTTATTATTGATTTCAAAATGAATCATAAAATAATCAGAAATATGGAAAATAATCTGGAATGGTGAGTTATAAATCTTTGCAGTTTTAGGAAAGGATAACTAATGAGTAATGATTGATGATGGATAAAAATGCAGACACTTAGATCCGTCAATGGCACGGGGTGATTCCTGCCTTATGATGTGCGTGACATTTTACGGCACGTAAATTCCAACACAAATACGCTGAAACTGATTGCAGCACCTATTAATAAAAGGTAAAACTGGGCTCTCAGGTCGTACAGAGAATAGACGGAAACTGACGCATTGCCTTCTGCCAGATCTTGTTTAGCTCTTTCCATCTTGGAACGCAGATGACGCAAGAAATTGAAGTCGGAAACCCACTTCCCAACTAGATGTGCCTGCAAAAAATAATGTGCGATTTCAATCATCTTGGGAGAATGCACCACACCTCTACCAAATCCCCAACCAACGAACATGTTCATAAACTCTACTGGTGGGTAGTGGAGCAGATCTCCTCTGCTGCTCACAAATCCATCGCGCTCTTGCTCGGCAAACATGTTACTAATTATGCAAGCGAAGTTTCCTTTGAGAGTTTCCTCCATACATGACTTTGCATCCCCGAGTATTAATGTTTTGCTCATTATGTTGTGGTAAATGGGAATAAATTCACCTATTTTATTCAAATCAATTGTGCTTTGTAATATGCTGTACTCTAAAAAGGTCACCCCCCACTTGAAATCTGAATTGACCAGCTCTTCTACGGTCTCAGGCACAAACTCCTTTGATGGAGAAGTTATGAATACTACTACTTTGGTCTTGTAGCCACAACACACTACGATTGCGAAGATCCAAAACAATCCTGTTAGACATCGACAGAGTGACTCAGTTGGAGCAGGCATTGGCTGCTCAATCAGAATGCGGAAAAGATGGTAGGCCGAGTAGCAGAAGGTATGAATTATCGGCATGTTCTGATCAGGGGTCATGGAGCAAAATACAAGAGCACAGGAACCGATAATGATAAATACGGAGATCCACATAAGCGGTGTGAAAGGGTATATAAGCACTTTCCAAGTAATGATAGGCCTTGGTTTCCGAGTCACCATAATTCCACTCAAAAACAAAATAGGTCGGGACATTTCCAGGATCCTAATGGCATACTCAGAGTTCAGCATACTGATGGAACAATTGGTGACTCTTCGCACGATGTCGCCCACATTTCCTGTCCAGGTACCGTTGGGAAACCGGTTCTTAAAGTCCCCTCCTGTGATAGCTGTGACAAAGACAGTCGCTTTGCAGTTCAATCCTTCTTCTATTAAAATGAGTGATCTCTCTAAAGGATGTAATGCTATGACACCCAAACGATTCATTCTGTCCTTTGCCTCGTCCAAATTCACTGGTAAATAACTCCCCATCACCACCTCCCTTCCATTGAGGTTCCTGGTCATGTCCGGGAAGAGGTCTCTTCCCCTGACCTCCTGACCTCGGTAGAGCCCGAAGTCCACGATGTCAGGCTGGCCCCGATCGCAGAAGAAACAGACGGAGGTGAGCCTGAGTCCCCTGCCCCCCTGCCCTTGAGCCGGAGTGGCCATGAGCTTGAACCTGACCCCTGAGGCCATGGTGTCTGAGAGAA